>JARHVA010004212.1:507500-607500 GCA_037957365.1 Torreya grandis
ATCTTTAGAGTATTAGTAAAATCTTAAAGGACTTATTGCCAAAAAGAAAACATAAAAGAGAAATTAAAAAAAAAGTAATTTTTTTCATATTTTTTCCATATCTCTTCTTCTATAGCTCCCTTGATCCTCAAAATTTATCTAGACACCTAAAATTCCACTCCCCACATTTTCTTTCATGAGGTCCCATATCCCAATTCCTCTCCTAATTCCCATAAATCATAATTTTCCATTTTTTTAGGTTTTGCCATAACTTCTATTTTTGTCCATTTACTTCAAAAAAAATTGATAGTTTTCATCTCCCTTTTCTAATCCTTTGTCCCTCTTTTATAAATTATCCATTTTCACTCATGAAATTACCCTTACTATCATCAATCATAATCCCACTATATAAAAATTAGTAAAAATACATTTACCCCTTCTGATTTTGCCTAAATTAGAAATTTTCTTTACTAAATGTGTCTTAACTCTATTTTTCCTATCCATTTCCAAAAAAACCTCTTATTCAAGTCATGGTAGTAACCCAAATAGGAACAAAAAATGTTGAGGATGAAATTGCTGCCCTTAAGTCCCACATCAAAGATCTTGATGAAAAAAATCTTAGCCTCAGTCTTTGACTTACCACCATGAACAACATACAACATCCAAAGTCCTCTCTAGAACTAGGTTTTCTTCTTCCAACACTTTTTATGGGTCAAATCTTAAATTTCCTTGATTCAATAGTGTAAATCTACCTAGATGGATCTATTAGGTAGAACAATATTTTAGTCTGCATAATACTTTTGATGCCAACAAGGTCCCACTTACATCCTTTCACTTGGAGCATAGAGCCCTTGAATGGTATCATTGGTATACCAAGGCGCATGATGAGCCCATATGGACCAATTTTTTCACCCTCATTTTGAAATGGTTTGGCTCTAGTGATTTGATGACTTACTAAAGCACTCGCTAAACTTTGCTAAATAGGAATCATGAGAGAATATTAAATAGAATTTGAAAAGTTGCCCAATCACATAGAGGGATTATCTAATGAATTCTTTAAGAGTTTCTTTGTTAGTGGACTAAAGGATGTAATTTGATCTAAGGTTAAAATTTGCCTAACATGATGATGGAAGCCTTAGGGTTGGCTAGGTTGGTAGAGGACAAGATCACAACTCATCAAAAATTCAAATCTAATTTTTCTCCCCTAAAAAATACTTCACAATGATCTCAAACAATTCTAGCCCCCATAACCACTCCTATTAGGTGTTTGACTGAAGCAGAGATGTAAGCCTCTAGAGAAAAAGGACTATGCTACAACTATGATGATAAATTCACTTAGGGATATTGATGTGTTAAGAAAAAAATCTACCTATTGAATGTGGACTCTTCCCCCAAAACTAAAGATTGGGAAGATGTTCAAGATATAATAGATGATCTAGAAGAAGCTTAGTCAATTATGGAACCTACTTCTCAAGAATACCAAATAGAGATCTCTCTCCATGCCTTAGTAAGAGTCACCACCCCATAAACCATGTGAGTCAAGGGATACATTAATAAATCCCCTCAAAATACTTATTGATTTTGGTATCACTCATAATTTCATTGACCCTCAAATCACTAAATAGGGTAATTTTTTTTGTCTATCCTTACTTCAAATTTGAAGTCATGATTGCCAATGGGGGCACATTACCTTACAAAGGGAAGTGTCACAATGTGTGTATCTCTATTTTATATTATAACTTGTGATTTTATATGTTTTCCTTTCCCTTAGGTGGATGTGATGTTGTTTTGGAAGCCCAATGGTTACACACACTTGGACCCTTCTTATGGTATTTTTCTAAACTTTGGATGCAATTTTTAGATAATGGGCAAAAACACACACTAAAGGATTACAACTAGGGTCTCTTAGCATCATAAGTTCACATGGCATGGAAAATCTTCTTAAAAATAATTCACAGAGTATCATTTCCTAGATCCATTCTATTCAAGTGTAACCATCAATGGTCTCCACTACTCCTTATGATCTAAAAACCATTCTACATAGGTATGTAGGTGTCTATATCAAACCCATAGGATTAGCACCTTCACTTCTAGAGGACCATTGTATTTATCTCCTTCCTAGAAGCATTCTTCCCAACATCTGACCCTACCACTACCCATTTCACCAAAAGACAGAGATCAAGATGCCCATTCAAGACTTACTGAAGCAAGGCATTATTCATCCCAGTACCAATCCATATTCTTCCCCAATTCTCCTTATTCAAAAAAAATGGGTCATGGTGCCTTTGTATTGACTTTCATGCACTTAATCACATCAAAATCAAGGATAAGTTCCTAATCCCTATTATTGATGAGCTTCATGGTGCTCATTTTTTCTCCAAGCTAGATCTTCGATCTAGATATCACCGAATCTAGCTTCATGAGGATAGTATCCCTAAGACAAATTTTTACACACATGATGGCCACTATGAATTTCTAGTCATGCCATTTAGCATCACTAATTCTCCTTCACCATTCTAGGAATTGATGAATAAAATATTCTAGATTTACCTACATAAATTCATTTTGGTCTTCTTCAATGATATCTTCATCTATAGTAAAACATGGTCTCAACATCTCCAACATATAGAACTCACACTAAAACTTCTCTCTGACCATCATCTTTGTGAAAAATAATCCAAATTCTCTTTTGTCAAGGATAAAGTGGAGTATCTCGAGCATATTGTTTCAGCCCAAGGGATTTAGGTGGATCCTAAAAAAATAGTTTCCATAATAAATTAACCTCATCCTCTGACACTCAAGAGCCTCCATGGTTTTTTGGGCTGAATGGATACTATCACAAGTTCGTCAAGGATTATGGGAATATTAAATCTCTACTAATAGCTATGTTGAAAAAATATGCTTTTACATAGACACAAGTTATTAAGTTTGCATTTGCAAAATTGAAATAAGCTATGTGTACTACACCTATTCTAGCTATGCTAGATTTTACCAAGACCTTCACTCTCAAGAGTGATACTTATGAAAATGGACTTGGTGTTGTTCTCCTCTAGGAAGGATTCCTCATTGCATTCATGAGTAAATCCCTTTCTAGCAAGAATTTAGTACTTTATACTTATAAGAAGGAAATGATGGCTATTTTACATGAAATATGGAATTGGTGACCATAACTATTAGGGAATCATTTTTGCATCAAAACTAATCACAAGAGTTTGAAATATTTCTTATTTTTGTTCTCAAAATCCATCACTTGTTTTTGTGGAAAACATGTCGATCATTTTGGTCCTGCAGGCCAAAATGGTCTCTTTCTTTCTTTCAAAATGTTCTGAGTAGTTAGGTTTTTTGAATATTCAAGCCTTTTACCTAAAGCAGTCATAGGTTCAATAGGTAGGGTTTCTCAAAGGGAAGTTCAAAACACTTAAGGAATTTCCTTTGTCTTTTAAGGATGGTTCAATATCGAGGTTCAATCAAAAGACTTAACAATAGGATTCAAATAATTAGAATGAACCATTGAACCATTAAACCCTACCTTCACAAGGTTTAATGGTTCAATGAGTTTAAAGGTTCAACAGCTTTGATGGACTTAAAGAATAAAAGGATCTGGAGAGTTAAGATTGAATTGTTGAACCATTAAACCTTTAACTTCAAAAGGTTTAATGAGTTTAATGAGTTAAATAGACTTAGAGAATGAAAGGATCTAGAGAGTTTGAAGCTTTAAAGGATTCAAAGAAATAGATCTGAACTGTTGAACCATTAAACCTTGAACTTCACAAGGTTCAAGGGGTTTAAAAAGTTCAAAGTTTGAGTAGAAGCTTTGAGAAAATAGATGAAGTAGAAGATTCTAGAAAGAGGTTCAACCAAATGGTTCAACTGAAGAAGAAAATCAAGTGAATGTGGCCCTTTACAAAACATTAAATCACTGAACCATTGAACCTTTGAACCAAAAGAGTTCAAGGTTCAAAGGTTTTAAGTGGTTCAAGTGACTGGTGACATCCTTGTGGACATAAAATTTAGGGTGATGGAATAACCATTGATTTTCAAAAGACCTGAGAACAAACTCAGTTGCTAGCCAAGAAAAGAGTTGAAGAAGCCAACTGAAAGTGAGAAGATAACCTGAAGAGCTCATATCAACAGGAAGAGACAAAACATGGAAAGGAAGGAGGGAACAACTACAAAAAGTCTATAAATATCTATAGAAGAGTTATTCCAGTAGGTGGAATAGTCCACCAGGTGGACATCAAAAAGAGCAAACATTTAAAGGTGTAGCCTATTTTTTTGCATTAAGTAAAGGTGAATAGACATCTATGTAAGCATCATAAAGAAGACCAGACAACCCATGCTTAGGAGGAGACATTTGAGATGATTTAGAAGACCAAAGTCAAGGCCAATGACCTATTCTAGCATGGCCCTTTCATAAATATTCAATGCATTCAATTTAGCATGGGCCATTTTCATGAAAACAAGTGCCCAAGTCTTTCTTGTGATGCTATATATTATAATCTCTCATTTTTTATAAGAGATATCTCTTTGTTATTAAAAGTAAAGCTCTGCCCAAATTGAAGGGCATTCCTAAGACTTTGAGCTCAGACTGTTATTCATATTTTTTTAAGTGAATGAGAAGTGAAGCTCTGCCCAAATAGCTTGTGTCATTTAGGAAATTGTTCTTATGTCTTTTTCTTAAATATAGTCTTGTCCATTTTATCAAACAAGTAGAACAAGTGAAAATAAGCTGGAAGATGTCTTGAAGCTGACCATGGGAGACTTTGTGCTACCATAATTGTCTTCAGTCTATGTTTTGTGTAAAAGATACTAGTGAGCTCTCTTTATCCTTCATAATCCTTTACTCTATTATAGTTTTAGGTGGAGACTTTGGGTTGCACTTAATCCTATGGTATTCTTCATCCTAATTAGTGAGAGAAGCAATGAAAGACTTTGAGCTTTTGTGGGTTTCTTTTGGTTATAGTTACTACCTATGAAGTCTTCCTCTGGTTTTCTAAACATCATTTCTGAAAGAAGAGAAATGCCTTTAGCAATTACCCAAGAATTTTCCTCTATTTTGTGAACATCATCTCTGAAAAAAGAGAGATGGATGGTATGATTTCACCCCTGTGTGTATTTTTAGCTTATATATATATATATATATATATATATATATATATATATATATATATTATAATTTATAGGGAACCTCCCCTTGCTGAGAGTATAGATTTATCTCATTCTGGTTGTGGTCACCACACCCATTTTGCTACATAAATCTCCTTATGATGTGATTTATGTAACCATTTTGCTGTCAGTCAGCTGGTGACAAAATATTCACCCAACACTTAGAATAATGGATCTCCACCCCATCACAATATAAATGGGTTAGTAAATTCATGGGTTATGACTATGAGATTGCTTATAAAAAGGGTAAGGAAAATCTTGTGGCTAATGCTCTATCTCACACATTTGAGGACTACACCTCCCTTTTAACTATTTACATGCTTATTCCAAATTGGTTAGACACTATAAAATAAGGGTATTTCAATGACTACTCATTATCTCAAATCATTCAATAGTTGGTGACTAACCCTTCTACTATACCACATTATTCTTGGGATGATACCATTTTGTGATATAAGGGTCATCTGGTGCTTCTCTAGAGTATAAATATTTAGAAAGATATATTCTATGAAATCTATGCTTCTCCATCAATAGGGAACTCAGGGTTTCTCAAAACTTATGAGTGGACATGATGCAACTTATTTTGGAGGGGAATGAAAAAAATAATTCAATATATGGTGGCTAAATGTGATACTTGTCAATACAACAAGGGTGAAACAACACTCATCCCTAGGTTGCTCAAACCCTTGCCCATCCCTGCCAAGATTTAGACTAATATTTCTATGGATTTCATTAAAGGGATCCCTAAATCTAGAGGGAAAACAATGATCTTGGTTGTAGTTGATTGCCTCTCCAAATATAGTCATTTTGTGTCCTTAGCCATCCTTATACTACCTCTACAATTGCACAAATTTTATTAGACCAAATTTTCCATCTTCATGGCATTCATTCATCCATTGTCTCATATTGTGATGAAACTTTCACCAAGCATTTTTGGATATGACTCTTTCACTACATTGACACCCAACTAAAGATGAGTTTTAGGTATCATCCCCAAACAGATGGGTAGAATGAAATTGTCAACAAATACTTGTAAACTTTTCTTTGTTGATTCACCTTAAAATAGAAACATTAGTGGGACAAGTGGATCCCCCTTACCAAATGGTGGTATAATAAATCCTACCACACTTCAATAAAACTGACTCCATATAAAGCAATCTATGGTCAAGCACCACTAATTCTCCTACTATACACCCCTACTAGTTCATCAATTCAGGTGGTCAACATGATTATCTGCACTTGAGATTAGATCCTTAATACCCTATGGGAAAATATTCATATGGTAGAAAATTTAATGATAAAATATGTTTATTAGCACCATTTCAAGTGTACTTTTCAATTAGGTGATATGGTTCCTCTTCACTTGTAGCCATATAAGTAATCCTACCTAAAACTCAAAAGGCATCATAAGTTGGCTCCCAAGTTTTATGGGCCCTATAAGGTTCTCCCAAATATTGTTTTGGTTGCTTATAAATTGGAGCTACTTCCTTCCTCCTAAGTTCACTCAATATTTCATGTCTCTTGTCTTAATAAATTTCCTGGCATAAACATCAGAGTGCAAACTATTTCACCAGAACTTGATAATGAAGGGTCCATCCTTATTGAGCCAG
This sequence comes from Torreya grandis, assembly GCA_037957365.1. Classification (NCBI taxonomy): domain Eukaryota; kingdom Viridiplantae; phylum Streptophyta; class Pinopsida; order Cupressales; family Taxaceae; genus Torreya; species Torreya grandis. The sequence continues at coordinate 514,256 of JARHVA010004212.1, forward strand.
TGACAATCTTAGATAGGTGCACATGCCAACTTTGCTCCTACTCATAGAGGTTTTAATTTAGTGGCACAAAATACAACTAGAAGATGCAACATGGGAACTACTATTTCATATTTATCATCAATTCCCACATCTGAATCTTTGAGGACAAAGCTTTTTATAAGAGGGAGGGGATGCTAGGAACCTATGCTACTCCTTCTCTTTATTGTGTTAGTGTAATAGTTGCTATGGATGCATATTATTTTTAAGTTGTTCTGTTAGCATTTTTTTTATCCCACATTTAGGGGAAGTAGTAGATATTTATATTAGACTTAGTATATAAGTAACTGTTGAGGCCAAGGAAGGCATCCATGAATTTATTGTATTGAGCTTACTCAAATGAGGTTATCCCCTTGAAGTGGCCTATAATTAATTCAATATTTTCAAGTGTTCTGATAATTATTTAAATTTGTTAATCATGCTATTAATTCCTTTTATTTCATGCATTTTTATTAATTATTTTATGAGGATCCTCTCATTTGTTATGAAATACATAGAATTTCAATGAAAAGCCTACCTAATAACAATGCTTACTGATCCTTTCATTTTGTTTCCTTGTCTTACTTAATCTTCATTTTATTCTGTCTCCTTTTTCCATGCTCTACTACCTTATTCTATTTGTTCTACACCTCCCTTCTCTTCTTTATCTTTTCCTTTAATGGAAAAAGGGCATAGTTTTTTTTTTAAATTTTCCCTTTATTTTATATTTTTTTATATTTTTTTTATGAATTTCTTTCTTTTTGTTTTTCCTAAATTAAAAAATTTCTATTTCTCTTAATTTATTTTTATTTTTATTTTATTTTATTTTTCCTATTTTTTGCTCTTAAAATATAAATTATCATATTTTACTCATTTATATCTAACTACAATAATTAATATCTTTGCTAATTAAATTAACACCTTAAATGTCAAAATGATTTAATGATAAATACATTAATCAATAACCAAAATTTAATCTAGTTATACAAATCACATTTCTAAAAATATTTAAATTTCACACACACAAATCTCATAAGACAAATTCCAAAAAACCATTTAAACTATGCTAATAAACCATTTTTAAATGACTATCTGATGCAAATGGCATTAAAACACATTATGCTAACCATTCCATTATGCATCTATCATGTTCTAGATAATGTGGTGTGTGCAAGATTTTATCAAATTTCTTTGTCATCCCCCATTAACTCCATCTAAGTCACCTTCTCCAATGATGCTCTCTCTATCTATCACTATCTGAGGGATGAATTCTCCTGCATCAACCTCATAACAAGTAGGGAGTCAGATCATAACATCATGATAGACATACATCATAAAATATAGATGAAATAATAAATCAACATGATCTTAATGTAAACATATACACTAAAGCTAACTCATAGAAATGTAATCATGTAACCTAAGAAATATGTAACTATCCCATAACAAGATATATCTCAAAGACTAGTTAAAACCTATTCCAACATAAGTGTCAAGTGCCATAAAATCATAAAATTTTCAAATAAAATGTATCCTAAAAGTCTTCCTAAGTTATTTAATGTAAGATATTCTCTCAAGGGATTATTATAAATATAAGATCAAAATTCATTCATTCCTCACCTAGAAAAGACCTAGTAGAGATAAAGGCAACTTACAAAAAGCATTCTATAAAGAACTCAAGTGAGTAAAGATTCCCTACTTTATCATATTTACATATCACTTGTAGGGAAAACATATCTACATGTCTGAAGTACTAAATGAGTAGCCTATTTTATCCTATTTACATATCACTTGTAGGGAAAACATATCTACAGGTCTGAAGTACTAAATGAGTAGCCTATTTTATCCTATTTGCATATCACTCATAGGGAAAACATATCTATAGGTATAAAGTACCAAAGGAATAGCCTAAGATCTATATTTTCTAAGTTACAAGATAGATCATTATTGTATTTTCTTATCACATATTATATAATTCACACATAAGCCAACACATATGGGAGAACTATATAAATTGAGGCCTTATTTAGAGTATTTAATATATAAAAAACACTCATTAATAGATGGGTCTTTGGGAAAGCTCATCATTGTGTTCCCACAGATCTATTTTTACCCATAGAAACTATGAAGATGGATAACTAGGGTTTTATTATTTGATAAGGATCAACAATCCATGACCTATATCTAAATGTACCAAAGTGAAGGCAACATATAAAATATAATCATATAAGTGGTCACATATAGTTTTAGTTAGTATTTCATATTGAACACTTGAGTCTAACTTAGATAGTAGCATTGACATAACCATCCCAAGTCAATGCAATTTTATGTAGCTACAAAGGTACAATTTATAAAATTAGGTGACTATTCTAAAATCCAAACCCAATCTACTTTCTCTTATTTAATATCTAGATTGGTATTAACATCATAATATGATAAGTATCTTGTGTTCATCATCATTAAAATATATAGCATAGTTATAATTTATATTTTTATAATATTAACATAAAAAATTCAATATATATTCTATCTAATTGATAGGAACCTGAATGCTACAATACGGAAAATTGGACAAATACTACATATATTAAATATGTATTCCTTTTATGGAAGGAACAACTCTGAATCGTGGTCCACTTTAAGGGGAATGCCCTCTTTGATCCATGCTTAATTATAATAACTCTTTGATTCCCTATAACATCATATGCATGTATACTTATACTTTTTCTTACCTACCCCACTCCACATTCTAATACATGTGGGATTATTCACTATACTATTATACTCCTATAGGTACATTTCATTCCATACCCTTTAAATATGTTTCACCCTCAAAACATGATAAGAAATAGGAGGACAAAATGAAAGCTAGACCAAAAATAGGTTGAAGACTAGATGGAAGCTCTACCATGCATTCATTTTTGCTTCCACTTCTTTCACTGATGTTGGGATATGAATATGGACATGAATAGTGTGAATGCAAGTAGTATAACATGAGATGGAAGTACATAAAGAGACTAGTATGAAATAACCTCAATGGAAGACAAGTTAGCCAAGAGGTTAGAACATAACGTTGAGATTTGAAGAATGACAATCATATGCTCAAATCTAGAATAAGGGAACACAAAATAGTTATCCTTATAAACCAATTGAGGGTATATGTCATCTCCCTTAGCATTATTTCTTGAGGGAAGTGGAGCCTTAATTCCCTATTTAGGATCTATAATTATTTGTGTGAGCTCATCTAGGGTCTGCTTGAGCATGGTGGTTACTTGAATGGACTCATTAGAGGAGTCCTTGGGTACTTTTGGTGCTTGATCTAGTGCTTTTACAGTTTGAGGGGGTGTTATTTGAAGATATTTCCAATTGATGTAGTCTTCATTGAGCTTGGATAAGCCCATAACTTCCATCATTATGTGAGGAATAAACATTTAAATCTTGTGTCAAATTATATCATTAGAAATAATGATAAAATAACATGGGAAGAAGGCATTAGAGAAGCCTATAGTCTGGTTGGTGAGTGCTTAAAATGCTACTTGATATTCTTGGATGGTCCCTATTTGATGAAGTTGAGTCAAGGCCATAATGAAATTACCTCTAGATAAAATAGGAGTCCCAATGATTAAAATCAAATGGGCATTGGTTTCAATTGAAAATACATCTATTACAAAATGATCAATAATTTTTTTGATTTTTAATTTTAATTTTTTTCTATTTTTATTTATTTTTTTTAAATCATAGCAGTCACTAAAATAGTGATCAATTATAAAATATTAAAAAAAATCAAACCTTAAAATATTATAAAAATCTAAGATAGAGGCGTACCAAACCCAAAAATGGTTTAATGTGATTAGTTATAATATGAGATAATTTTAACAAAAACTAGTTGAATTTATTTTGATAAAAACAAAAAACTGCACTTATAATTGGTAAATTTTTTCTTCAAATTATAATTAGGATAAGAGAAAATGATGTAGATATGACTTATTTAAAACCTCCAAGATGAAATGAAGCTCCAAAATACACCTCTGTAAAATGTGTCTACAATAAAAATCATGGAAAATAGCTTTGGAAAGCACTTTTATACCAGATGATAGGAACTGAAATACTACAATTTGGAAAATTGGACAAATACTACATATATTAAATATGTATTCATTTTAAGGAAGGAACAAATATGAATCACAAGCCACTTCAAGGGGATACTTCCTTTGACCCAGGCTCAATTACAATAACTCTTTTATGCCCTATAACATCATATGCCCCTATACTTATACTATTTTTTACCTACCCCACTCTACATTCTAATGCATGTGTAATTATTCAATATACTATTATACCCCTCTAGGTACATTACATTGAGTTTCACAAATAATTGGCCTACTTTAGAGATAGTCTACCATCCTTGTTCGCTAGGATATCTCTATCCCTTTATCCCTAGATTCCCCTAATCTAGATTTTAGGGTTAAACATTTGGTGAAACTAACATTTCATTTGTAAAACCTTAGATATTGATATAGGGTTTCTTTATTCTATATTTTTGATATTTTATGCAATAATATTTTATGAGTTTAAAAAAACAAATCTTTTCGTTTCAATATGTTCAATATGGCCACATGTTGATCTCATTTTATGTTACAATTTTTATTTATATTGACATTTTTATATTTTAATAAGATAATCTATGGTATCATCCAAATAAATAAGCATATTTGTTAATATAATGAAATGGTCTTAAATTAAAAATAATGCTTAGTATTTTTTCATATTTCCTTTTACAATACTATAGATCCAATATAGAAATAAATAAGTATATTTGTTAATATAATGAGATGGTCTTAAAGTAAAAATAACACTTAGTCTTTTTCATATTTCCTTTTGCAATACTATAGACCCAATATCTAAATGCCAAGATGAATGCTCTTAACCATTTGCTCCACCTAAATCTTATTCAAGCAATAACTAACATCTTTGAACCATTATTCAACCATGACTTATATTATAGATCCAATATAAAAATAAATAAGTATATTTGTTAATATAATGAGATGGTCTTAAAGTAAAAATATCACTTAGTCTTTTTCATATTTCATTTTGCAATACTATAGATCCAATATCCAAATGCCAACATGAATGCTCTTAACCATTTACTCCACCTAAATTTTATTCAAGCAATAACTAACATCTTTGAACCATTATTCACCCATGACTTATATTAGATTCCATGGTCCATGTTTCATTACTTGTAAAGGTAAAGGTGTTCAACCTAACCTACCACCTCTTTATATACAACAAGTGCCTCCCAAGCCAATTTTTTTGATAAAAGGTAAGGGATATGAACTTGTTGGCCAATTAATAAACACACATGGTAAGATTTACATTCTTGAACTTCTAAATCAATATACTATCTATAAGTATAACTTTGTATATATCATGCAAGATCTCAAAAATAATGTAGAACTAATCACCTTTGGTCCAACAGATTTACCATACGAATATGTTATTAACCAAGAGTTACCTTTGTTCATAAAATTAACCATGAATAATAAGGGTATCAAAAGGGTGTTGATTAATAATATATTAGGATTTAACATTTGTATCACAAATTCGTAACCACCATGGGTATTAGCACCAATATTTTGCAAAAATTAGTGATACATATCAAGGGATTTTATAATTCACATAGCCCCCCAATTGGCCAAATAAATTTGGATGTAACATTAGGGAAAAAATGGTTTCAACTACCTTTCAGGAAATGTCTCAATCATTACATTATAATTTACTTTTGGGTAGACCTTTGATACACATAATGGAGGCTATCCCATCTAATTTAATTTGATGTGTAAAATCTATACACATCGGGACCTTATTGGTAATGCCTACTAATGACAAGCCATTAAAATTATGATAAATAATACATTATGATATAGAGGAAATTCCTATATTGGTACCACCTACACAATATATTCCTGTTAAGAATATCCAAACTTATGAAGTGGGAAAGTTAATAATAATGGTTCCATTATCTCTAAATATAGATAAGGCACTAAACACTAAAGTGCACATAGATGTACCTCAAGAACAATAACCAATACCAAAGGATCCAATGATAAAAAAATTAAAATTACCTCCAATATATGATCTTTTTTTATTGGTCATCACTAAACAACAAGATGGCTATGTTTCAAAGTATTATGATAGTGATGATGATCTAACCCATGATATGGTAGATGAGACATTGTAAAAAATTAATTTTGATCCACTTGAGCACATTTCATATAACCTATTTGAACCTATAGGTCCCATTGCATATAATCTAACTCACCTATAATGGGTATGAAACTATAATAAGATAAGGGTAAATAAAAAATGGTAGATGAGCATGTAAATACTTGTTATTCCATATACCCCTCTTGGCTTCACACATTAAATAAACCATATAAGAAAAAAATGTAGATACATCATGTAAATAATCTATAGGTATCTTATAATACTCCATAATATATTATAAAACCCAAACCAAACTAGGATACTATGGATATAATAATTCCCATGTTACTTTAATATAACATGATGTTTTTATATTCTAACAAACATAAGTCAAGTAGTAGAATTGTTCCCAAATAAGGGTTACCATATTTTAAATATATAAAATAAATGGTCATCATACAAGTCACTACCAAACATTTTAAAACCAAATTAATAAATATAAGAATGAGGGTTACATACAAAATATTCTTGAGAAAATAAAAAGACAAACTACTTCTAAAGATTCACATGAAAACCATCTTACAAAGTAACTAAGGCACAAATATCTCAATATTAATTTTAATATTGATGAGGTTTATTGTCAACATCTCAATTATAAAAGGAATAATTAGGTTTTAATGTGTATCACTATATTATTTCAACAGTTGGGACATAATATAACTAAATTAACATACTCTCCACTGATGCCAAAATCTCCTGAGTAAATCTACCTGCTAGTAACATATGGAATTTAGGTTGTCCCAAAAATAATATGGATATTAGATTGGCATCCACATTTATTAAACTTTAGACAAAATTGGTTAGATTATTGGAGTGCAAAAAAGAATAATACAAATATCTGTATCACCTTTATTATTTGGGATAGGGAAATTTGTTTACACCATGATGGATATGGCCACCCTTCCCCATCAGTGGAATATAGAATACCATTACATAGAAACATTAAAGAGGTGGACATGCATCACTATAAACAAATAATTAGAAAATCCTCAAGTGATCCTACACCTTTTGATGATAAAGACTTCCTTAGTTAGTCCTTTCACATATTCCAAAAATACCAAAATAATAAAAAACTCCAAAAATCCAAAATTATGTTTTACATTTACATGTTTTATTATCTCCTTAGCATATATGTTATTGGCTCCATGTTTTTAGATGGCATATCATTATTTTCTATATACACTTCACACATATATTGATTCCATGTTGGTAGATGATATATCAATATTTCCTATATACATGTGTTTCACACATAGTTTTAATGTGATACGTGCATACACAAATACATGATATATACACTTTTTGATATTGGGATTTCCCTCTACTCATGCATCATTTGAATGTTGGGGGAGTCCACCTCTATGATTATGATACATCCAAGTTATATCATTATATGGTCATTTTATATTATCATGTTTGAACTCATATATGTACTTACACATGCCTTTATCCATGTTTCTGTATTTCATAATGTACTTGATATGGTATGCAATTAATTTTTTCTGATAAAAAATATATCCATAGACTAGTATGATATGTTTATACTATTTATTTATGTTTTCATTTATGTACTTCTTTGAGTGTCTTTCCTAGCTATTATCTTGCTTGTTTGAGCATTTGAGTATGTTTCATTTTGTGTGGCCCATATGCCTTTGTTTACCTATTTGACATTTGAATATATCATTATTAATTGTATGTTGAAATTTTAATATGTCATTATTACTTTTTTGGACATTTGACTAAGTCATGTCCCTTAGATTTTGAAACATTTAAACATACCCCTTGTTTGTAGTTTGTTTGGACCTTTATCTCTTGATTTTCTTTTTAAGTGTTCTTATGTGTATACTTGATTTCTTGTTGAGATTATAATTTTACTATCTATACATTACCATGATTCATATCATGTATATTAAGACTTGGTGTGATCACATTATTTGTTCTTCAATGATATATCTACCTAGACATGTTCCCTCTCTATGATACATGGTACATTTATAATTTACATGGTTATCTTATCCTTTTGAGGTAATGTAACTACTATTTTCTACTTCCCTCACCTCAAAGGTGGGGAATATCAATGGGGTCATGCCATACATGCATGAATTTCACATTTTCTTCACATATTCATATCATAGTGGGGGTATATTATAAAAACATGTTCTCCACATTTATCATAATTTTAGATTTAATGGGGCATGTTTTGGAAACATGTTCTCTACATGTTTTATTATTTTTGGGAATCTAGTGTTTAGATACTAAATAATTAAGGTCTAAAATAATAGGAAAAATCTAGCTTAGTATGGAAAATATAAATTTTAATAGGTAATTATGGAAGAGAAATAGAAATAAACTTATCTAGTTTAGGACTAAAATGAAGGATTCTAAGGTTGGACATGGAGGAGCAAGACTGAGACACTATCAAGAATCTAAATCTAGTATATATATTTTTATTAGATAGGAGCACCAAAATTAGACACCCTAGTTTCAAATGCTATAGCCCTTTTTTCCATTACTATCTTGAAGATCTAAGCTTTTTGGGTTTTGTTTGCCTAGTCAATATGAACCTACGTACCAAATTTTAGGGGCTGAAAGTCACTATAGCTCACTATAGGTCTATTTCAACATTAAATAATTGTATTAATATACACACAAAAATAATGAATACATCAATATCAAAATGGGGAAAAACTTAGGTTAGAAGAACAATGATTGCACAATCAAGAACCCCTACTATTTTGATTATTACCTACATTAACCCTCAAGTTAGGGTCTCAGATCTGATGTAATTATCCCTTAGGGAACGTGCATAATCAATTTGAATGCTAGATGAAAGAATTAATTTCACCTATGCCCTTCCTTGATAAATTATTACAAGTCTATGTGTGATATAGAAAAGTTGAGCTATACTATTGACTAATTTTTATTATGTGTAATATACCAAAATAGTAAGTGTTAGATATAAAATGCCTTATGTAGTATTTTATATAGGAGACTAATTATTTAAAATTGGTGAGATTTATATACATTTGGACAACATGAAAAAACTTAAGAATGAAGCAAAGAAAAGGGGTAAGACTCATATTTTGAGAAAAATTGATCATTGGAATCAAATTTGAACTTGGACAACAGTGCTAGAATCTAGACACCCTAGATTTCAGTGTTGTAATCCCATTTAGGTGTTGTTATTTGGATGATTTGGGTCCTAAGGTGATGTAATAATCTTAGAAATAGTGATCCAAGATAGTAAGGGTTAATTTTGGAAGGTTACAAATGACTAGGAATGGTCAAAGAGGTGTCTAGGGTATAAAAAAAGACCAAGGCAAATCAAACAAAAAGACATGGCTAAATGCGAATAAGATTCATATTATCAAATTGGAGTCTCTTGTGAAAATAATATGAAAATACATGATATGTGTGATTACTTAACAAATTTAGGGTGTATACATTTTCCCCCATTTTAATCTAGTGATGTAATGAAATGAAATACTAGAGTAAAAAATAGAAATATGTGTACCTGAACTTACCTATATGGAGATAAGTGTACTAAAAAAAGGATCCAACTTTATGGATAGGGAAGTGGATAGAGAACTAAATAGTGCTCAGAGAAAGAAGGAATCCCTATAATAGATGCCTCCTATACTAAATCTAAATAGTGTATAGATAAAGAAGGAATACCTATAATAGATTCCCCCTATAAATAATCTAAATGAGAAATGTTCGGAGGCCCAAAACTAATGTTTGCCCTATATCTCACACAAACTCCTAGGTTTTAGTAATTCTATATACCAACCACTATAGACAATCATATGATCTAACCTGGTGATAACTTGGGTATGCTTGGGTGTAATTAGAAAACTCTAGTAAATATGTAAGAAGAAAATGGCATGTCTTGCCATTCCAATCTATATAATCCTAGATGCTAAAGAACATGATCATTTGTGTCAATACCTTAAATCTATTATGTGAGTGATGCATATAGATATTCTATAAAAAAATTTAACCACATGTTCCATGATCTATCATGCCATATCTGATATATGAAATTGGAGATCAAAACAATGTCATCTGCACTATGCCTATAATCTACTATCTAGTCGTGTAACTGTGTCATGTTATATGAAGTTATATGTATGAGATGTGTAGTAATGTACATGCCCCTAAATCTAGTATTTGATTTTGAGTCTATATAAAAGTCACTAAGAGTCCATATAATCTAAAATACTATATTTGAATAGTCTATGTATCTATAAACTGATAGTGTATCCTTCTAGATGTCCAAGTGATGTTGAGTGCCTCACATAAACTAAATCATTATATAATCTTGACTAATCTAAGTTGAGTAATGATGATAATCTAGATTCTAGAGGTGTAAAAATCAAAGTGTATTTACCTATATAAGTTGATAGGGATATTAGGTAATTTGTATAGATAGTAAGAATGATGCCCCCTTTTGGGGAGAGGGACGAGATCTGTGATAGATGAGGTCGAGCCAAAAGTGATGACTAGTGGCATATAAATAGGAACAAGGTTGTTATAGTTTGAATTGATTGAGGAACTATATTATCAAGATTGAAACGTTTTATATATTGATTGAGACCAAAGCTTATGTGTGGATATAATAGAGATTATAAATGTTTGTGTCATGGTAGCCAAATAAGGTGATATTAGATTAAATGGATTGAAAAGTTGATTGATTTGGCTAGGTTGTTTTAACAAGTTTTTGATTGGTAAGTACCAATTTACATGTCAAGTTATTAAAGAGGTATAGTGATATACATATGCTATAGATGACATAGTGATAGAGTAAAGTGTGCATGATGTTGAAGGTATCATTGTCATGACTCAGTTAAATAAAATGTTTTGTAAAATAGAGCTATGAGATTATAATTATGGGTAAAATGGTGCTTTACTTTTGGATTAAAAAGTTAGTTCATATGGGAATTTTGATTGAGTTTGGGTTCATTTGTACATTGACTACTTTGAGATATTGGAGCTCTAAAGTGAGAAAATGCCTAGGAGACGAGCACCTTCTGTGACCCATTTTAAACAACTGGTAGCCTAGATTCAGGCTGATAGAGAGATTAGCCTATAGAGTAAGCTTAACACTTAATTCTTACATGTTTAAAAGCCTATTTTGGATATTCTTAATCTATTTTAAGTAGTATAGGAAAGTTTTTACTAGTTCTACCACTCTTGTCCTAGAGTCAGCACTGTTGTCTAGGATATAATGATATTATTCAAGTTCTAGTGTTGTTGTCTAGTGCTAGTGTCCCTCTACAATGTTATTGTCCAATGTGGATGGTTTATTCAATTTTTGAGTTGTTCTTGCTTTTGTACTTCTTATCTATTTTTCTTGGCATGGTATTCTAACATATAGTCTATTTTTTGGTGTTTTCAAGGTGAGCTACAAATGAGAGAGTTCTATAGAGTCTAGGTGATGGAAATGTTGAGGATGTTGCCCTTGTTGATTAATAAGAGAGCCATGATAAATAGAGTAGGATTAGGTCATGTATGTAACCTAGGTATAATGTAATAGGATAGGTATTTGATCACCACCTTATGTAAGAGGTAGAATGTAGACACTTGTATATTCTTGCTTCCTATAGGGGAGATCACTATGACTTTAGAGGATGTGTATTAGATTCTACATTTTCTAGTTATTGGGTAATGGGTGATATTATAGGATGATATGGGTACTAATGTCATTGATCATGCATCCTTGTCCTTTACTAGTGTACCTTTAAGTTCATATCAAAGAGATCATGATAGTGATGTATTACTATCAATTATTATGTAGTCAAGTATCTTACACTTGCAAAAGTGGTTAGCCATACTATTGGCTTTATTTATTATAGTGGATGGTAGCAGAGTTTCTATTGCTTACATGATGCATAGAGTGGTTCATAGTGTCAAGATGTATGGTACTATGTTCTCATGGGGTATGACTATGCTTGCCCATTTATATAGAGATTTATATAGATTTATGTAAGAGGCATTTAGTGGTGGTATGGGTGTTGCCACTTTATTACATTGCTAGGATTATGAGCACATAGTAGTTATGTGACCAATTGGATTGTTAAGGGTGAGTTGGGCATATCTATAGCCATTTAGCAATTGATGGATGAGTGATTTGGCTATCTAATCTCATAGGATAGATCACTACAAGAAGATGATAGATAAAGTGGTGGGCTATGATGTCATATGGAGTCCCTATAGAGGATTCCCTAGATGGCTTGAGGATGGAGATCAACTATGGTATATGAGGGTCAATTTTTGGTTAGATGATTGTTTGGCTAGAGTATAAGAGTGCTTTTAATATGAGTGTGTGACTATGAATTTTGGATTTTGATAGGATGTTCTTCTTGGAACATGGGTATGGTTGAGGAGTGCATGGGCACCAGTAAGTGTAAGGGCTCATGTGAGACCTACTAAGGCTAAGTTAGCATCATTACCTTTGGATGCATGAGATATGGTTATAAATATTCCTAATGTAGATGACATGGGATGCATTGAGGCATATATTTCATGGTGGGATAGGCATTGGTGGGATATATTGTATCCTTTGGATGGAGTGGATGTTTTTTTATATGAGGAGCTTGAGCTGATCTAAATGATGGGTGGTAATCAATGATTATATTTAAATTATACCTATGTTTATGATTTAGTTTAGATTTGACAATATATATCTAATTTAGTTTTGTATTTATTATATGTTCAAGTGGAGTGGGAGGTGCATAGGATGAGGCACATACTAGGGTGGAGAGGGGCGATAATGAGTTCTAGGAGACCATCATTGAGTCAACACTTTGAGATCTCATGCAACATGTTGATGATGATGTGCTGGAGTAAGGTTTGATAGAGTGAATGATGGTTACAATTGGTGTTTATGCTCATTTTTTTAATAGGGCTGATATAGCTATAACTACATATGTTAGGTTAGTAGGAGAGAGGGATGAGCTTAGAGTTGAGTTGGATAGGCATAGGATACCTCCACTTGGTTGTGGCATAGTGAGAATGAAGATTATGGATGACTATATGGATCTTCAATGGTGATATGCAAAATTATGTGATGACTATTGTCAACTATTGGAGTGGGATAGTTAGTGTAAGAGGTATTCAAGATATCAAGAAGGTTTAGGGTCATCTAATGCTAGATAGGACTATGGGAATAGTACTAGAAGAGAGAGTGAGATCAAAAGTGAGGGTATGATGCCCATTCATGATTGATTGTATTTGACATAGTGTATATGTATTTAAAAACCTAGTTATATCTATAGATCTTGGTTTGATTTTGATTTTACTCATATTCATGTTATGGATTCTAGAATATGTTGGTATATTGATTGTGAGTAGTTGATTTAGAAATAGTTGATCTGGTATTGATTTGAAATTTACATGTGCTTGGTAAAATAGTATATGGGATATGTGGTTTAATTATTTTGATATGTTTAGAGGTGTTGTTTAGGTTTGATTTGTGATTATATGTAAGCAAAAATTTGTTGGTTTTTGTAATTTGTAAAATTGACTTGGATAAATTGAGTTGAATCTAACATTTGGAAATTGTTTAGATAAGTTGATTGGGTTTAATTATGGTAAAATAGGATTTGGTAAGATCTATATTTTGATAGGCTAGTTTGAGATTAGTAACTTGTTTGAATTAGTTGATTGGGTTTAATAGTGGTAAAATAGGATTTGGTAAGATCTACAATTTGATAGGCTAGTTTGAGATTGGTAACTTGTTTGAATGAGTTGATTGGGTTTAATATTGGTAAAGCATTTGGATAGGTTGAGTTGGTAAGATTTGGATTTTGATAGGCTGGTATTATATAAGATAGTTATTGGGAATTAGGAATGGTAGTTTTTAGTAGGGGATGTAAGATATCATTGTGTGCATATTACTTCCTTGAGAGTGGCTCAAGAATACAAAGGGTAGCTAAACCTTTGGCTCCACCATTGCCCTACTAAGTAAATCTTAATAACTAAAACCAATATGACTATACATTTTATTATTCTATGTTGTATCACTATCTGAACCCTATTGACCAACTGAACAAGTGCCCATACTACTCATGCTATGTTGGAATGTGCTAACTATAGCTATGCATGAAGATTATACCATATTTAACTTTATTGGTCATATAGATGAAACTACATGCTATAAAAAGGCTCATCAATTCATAATTATAGTGGATTACTACATAAAATAACACCCTATGGCCTCTACTGTGATGCATATGACTAAACAATATATCAATATGGAGCTATAACATGTGATGGGGGATCACCTAATCTTAACCATAGTGGGTTGATATGTGATATGGGACCCTAAAAATCTAACTGTAGTGAATATTTTTTATGAGTGGTACTTTGGTGTTGTGCCTGTGACTCTTCTGGATATGTATATGGAACTACACTATGTATTCCATGGACTATGCTACTATATGTAGGCTATTTTTATTGTACTAGTTTTTAAACCTTTTAAATAGTTGGAATAAGATTCTCCTGTGAGATTCTATATTAAATCCTACATTGCACTCACGATGAGTGACCGATGATTCCTGTAAAGGAATGTCTTGGGGTGACTTAATCATGGAGGAATGAGGTCTAGGGTTCGATAATGGAAGAGATCTCTAGGCCCCCTATGTGAATGTTATGATACCATTATCAACACATCTAGTAATGCAATCTCTGAGTCCAAAATAGTCATTATCTCTATTTCTACATATACGATGATAGTTGTAAAAAGGTCAATGTGGTTGTCTATGTAAGGGATGTTGGTCTCATACATGAATAGAAGGTAATGTGATTAACCTCCTATCTAGTAGTGCTGATAAAATGATAGATGAGATGTTCCACTCTAAATCAGACTACAGTGGTTCTTTACTATTATTATTTGTAGTATATATTATAGGTTGTGATGTGGAAATTGGTTCTTTATTCTTGATTGGTTACTTTTATTTTTATGGTCTCATATCTTGTCTAGGACATGGTGGATGTTGGGTGCTAGGAGCTATATCTGAAGATGCTACTATAAAATCTAGAGTGATCTGATCAACTGAATCTACCTCAATCAATCCCAATTTCTTTTCTAGAGATAAAATTGTATAACTTAAGTGTTTAAAAGAAGACTCTATCTGATATAGTAAATTCTTCAGTAGAGGTTAGTAAAGATCCTTAATAAAAATATACTAAATCTATAGATCTACGGGTTTATATATCAATCTTAAAATGTGAGCCTTAAATCTTAAGATATACTCACTAACTGGCTCTAAATAATTTTGATGTAGTGTGGAAATTTTCTCATATGTAACATGAGGGCCCATATTTATGATGTAATATTTGAGAAATACCTCCTCTAAGTCATCATATGTGTGTAATGAACCAATGGGGAGTAGATGAAATAACCAATTATTTGTTTCTCCCACTAATGTCTACTGGAATAACTAAAGTAAAATCAATGGGCTTGTATGAGATAGTAGAGCCTTCTAAAAGTCCTAAAGGTGTATGAATGGATCTTCAGTTCCATCAAAGTGAGGTAATGATGATAGCTAGAAATACTTAGGCAATGAATATTTTATGAATTAATTTAGAAAAGGGTTTCCATGTAGATCATTGGCATCAATCCAAGACTTATAAACTTTGTTTTCCAAGGTAAAGAGATGTACTTGGTGTTGTAATTCACCAATTGCATGCATCAAAGACATGATCTCATGGGATGGTACATTATTATCTTAAAGTGGTTTATTTAATATTTGAATTTGATCATTTAATTTAGCCATAATAATGCTACATTTATTAATTGGATCATAAAGAGGGGGTGTGCTCATTAGAACCTTTGGAGGAATGGTATATTAGACCTTATTAGAGGGATATATGGTACCATCCTTTTTGGGTGATGGGTGAGACACCGATGCTACTGTAGTAAGAAGTGGTTTGGGAGATTCATTGGTATTTTTAGTTTTTAGTGGATCACATTTGGGATTCATAGATGAAGTATTATTATTGACATGTGTATCATTTGAAATAAAATCATTCATAGAAGTAGTATCCATATTCTGACATGCATGTTGTTTGAGAGAAGTGAGAGAAGAGTTAGAAACATGATATCCATGTTCTTCTTCAATATGTGAATAATTATCATCATCATTATCATATATGTAATATTATTCATAATTACTCTCATTTTCATATTCATTGGCATGCTCACTATCATATTCATTATCACTTCCATCATTTCCAGGGAGAGGTATAATAGAAGGATTGAGTTATTTTCAAAAATGCAATAAATTATCATGACATTGTAATATCATGTGCATCTATACTGTTCAAGGATGAAAGACATACATCATTTTCATGTGAAATATGAGAAGTAAGAGTAAGAGAGTTACCATTTGAACTATACTTTGGTAATTGATTCTATTGTATTTATATTGTTTTATTTTGAACATAGTCAGAGGGAGAGAGAGAGAGAGAGAGGGGGAGGGAGAGAGAGAGAGGGAGAGGGAGGGAGAGAGAGAGAGAGAGAGAGAGAGAGAGAGAGAGAGAGAGAGATGAGAGAGAGAGAGAGAGAGAGAGAGAGAGAGAGAGAGAGAGAGAGAGAGAGAGAGAGCAAGGGGGAGGGAGGGAGGGAGGGAGGGAGAGGGAGAGAGAGAGAGAGAGAGAGAGAGAGAGAGAGAGAGAGAGATGAGAGAGAGAGAGAGAGAGAGAGAGAGAGAGAGATAAGGTTCATATGGAAGTAAATTATCACCTATTAGAGGTTAATTTGTATGTGCATGATGAATTTGTTCATTTTATGCATTGTGCATAAGAGAATTAGGTGAGAATTATTTTTCCCATTTATCAAAAGTATTTTCTTTAGAAGGGATTAAAGAGATAGGTTTGAGAGGAGAAGATGCATATATTTTTCTTCACTATCACTTTCATATCAATGATAATATTCCTCATTGAAATAATAATAATTATCTTCATTGTAAATAAAATCATTTTCCACATTTTTAGCTAATGTGAAATTTTGCAAATTTGTCCACTCATTATCATAATTATGAAAAAAATTAAGAAATTTTTCTATGAGATGAGAGGGAAGAAGTGCCTTAGTTGCCATTTTATTTATTTTACCACAAAGAATATTGAAAATTACCATTAAAAAATAAATGAAATAATAACTACTAACATGAAAATTTTTGAAAATACTTGTGACTATCTAAACAATTTGTAAAAAGTTTGAAATTAATTTCTAAAAATTTTAAGGATGAATGGTTTGAAGGTGGAGGACATAGTTTAGGGAATCTAAGGTTTTGAGTTGGAACTTTTGAAGTTAAGCCTATAATTGAAATTCTAAAATTAATTTGAACAAGATAATTGCATAAAGATTGATATAAAAATCAGAAATTTTGAAATTGAATTTTTATACAAAATAAATACTAGCTTAAAAATTTTGAAAATATTTTTAGCACACTAAATAATTTTCAAAAAATTTCAAAATTAATTTCTAAAATTTTTAAGGGAGGGAAACTTGGGGTTTGAGGACCTAGTTTGGAAAATCTAGGGTTTTGAGCTAAGGTTTTAGATTTTTTTTTATAAAAATTATGCAGTAATTTTAAATTCTAAAAAATATTTGAAATAGGATAAATGATAAAAATTTATAAAAAAATTAGAATTTTAGAAATTAAATTTTTGCACAAGAAACTACTAATTTTGAAAATTTTGAATTTATTTTTGACAAGGTAATCAATTTGCAAAAAATTCCAAAATAGTTTTCTAAAATTTGTGAGGAAAGGCTTGGTGTTTCATGACCTAGTTTTGAAATCTAGGGTGTTGAGCTAGGATTTTATAAATTTTGAAAATTATGGCTATAATTTAAATTCTAAAAACTATGTTTGAAGTGGAATAATTTCACAAAAATTAATATAGAAATTAGGAATTTATAAAATTATTTTTGCACAAAATATGAAGGAAAAACCCTAAGGGTACCTAGGGTTTTAAATTTTTATTCAAAGTCAAGTTCACCAAATATTTTATTATTTTTGGGAATATAGTATTTAGATCCTAAATAATAAAGGTCTAGAATAATAGGAAAAATATAGCTTAGTAGGGAAAAATATATATTTTTAAAATTAATTATGCCAGAGAAAATAAAAATAAACTTATCTAAGTTTAGGATTGAAATGAAGGATTCTAAGGTTGGAAATGGAGAAGCAGGACTGAGACATTACCAAAAAATCTAAATTTGGCATCTATTTTCTAATTACATAGGAGCATTGGAAATAAGACACCCTGGTATCTAGTGTTATAGTCCTTCCTAGTGTTATTGTCCTAAGGATCTAAGCTTCTAGGTTTTGTTTTGCCTAGTCAATATGAGCCTATATACCAAATTTCAAGGGTTTGAAAGTCACTAGAGCTTGTCGTAGGTATATTTTAATATTTGATAGATGTATTCATCTACACACATGAAAAAAAATGAATACATAAAAAGTAAAAGGGGGAAAAAATAGGTTAGGGGAAGAATGATCAGACAATAAAGAACCCTTGCTATTCTAATTGTTTCCTATATTAACCTCAAGTTAGGGTCTCAAATCTGATGTAGTTCTCCCTTAGAGAATGTTCATAATCAATGTGCATGATAGATGAAAGAATGAATTTTACCTAGGCCCTTCCTTGATAAAGCATTAACAAGTCTATATGTGATGTAGATAAGCTGATCTATACTATTGACTAATTTTTATTATGTCTAATGTGCCAAAATAGTAAGTGTTAGATATAAAATGCCCTTGTGTAGTGTTTTATATAGGAGACTCATTATTTCCAATTTGGGAGCTTTATTCAAATTTGGCTGACATGAGAAAAAATAGGAATGAAGAAAATAAAATGGGTAAGGCTCATCTTGTAGGAAAAACTAATCATTGGAATTAAATTTGCACTTGGACAACAATGATAGAAACTAGACGCCTTGGCTTTCAATGATGTAGTCTTATTTTGGCACTATTATTTGGAGGGGTATGGGACCTAGGGGGATGGAATAAACTTGGATAGAGTGGACTTGGGATAGTAAGGATTAAGTTTGGAATGTTAAAAATTATTTGAAATGGTTAAATTGGTGTCTAGGGTATAAAAACAATACCAAGGCAAATCAAACAAAAAGACATGACTAGATGCGAATAAGACTCATATTCTCTAGTCAAAGTCTCCTATAAAAGGTATGTGAAAAGATATAATATGTTTACTTACTTGACCAATTTAGGGTGTATACACCACATTTATTTAGTATTCAATATACCCAAATTATAGTGGGGTAATGTCTTGGAAACATGATGTTCACACTTATTCAGTATTTTACCATACCTAGATTATAGTGGGGGCATGTTTTGAAAACATGCTCTCCATTCTTTTTTCATTATTCAACATACCCATGGTTACAGTGTGGGCATGTTTTTTGAAACATGTCCTCCACATTGACATTTACACTAGTGATAAGTTTGAAATATAGTGGGTGCATCTTTTGAAAACATGTTCTCCACACGTACACATCAAATTGGCCAAATTCCATAGTTATATAATTCATATACATATTTATGGAATAATTGTATACATTAATACCATTATTATACATATTTTTAGCATGATATATATTTATGGTGCATATTCTATGTAATGTGCACCTAATAATATAAAATCAAATCATTTTTAGATTCTAAATGCTTTTAGGGGACTATCATTTACCCACCAAGATGGACTTTTACAGAATGTTTTGAGCCAATATACTATAGTAGTTGGTTCACTTTTTTGGTGTATGGTTGAGGTGATTAAATCAATCAATGTTACCAAATATATAAGTTGGACTTGATTACATTATCAAGCCTCACCATATTTATAGTGTGAATTTATTTGGTTCACTCACACTCACTAGGTTATAAGTATGATTAGGTTACATGGTTGAGCTAATTTCAATTGTTGGGTGGTAACTTATCTTTTCTCCAATATTCGAGGCATGTGTTCTCTCTCTCTCTCTTTCTCTCTCTCTTCTCTCTCTCTCTCTCTCTCTCTCACTCTCTCTATATATATATATATATATATATATATATATATATGCACTTTATATATTTTATATTTTTCCTCATCTTAGTTTCAGTGATTTATAATGATACATATTTCAAATAAATTTTCCAAAAGGCAAAAGAGTTTAATCGATACACATGTGTACTCCTAAACCTTGATCTCTTTCAATTTTAATTATTTCAATGCTTTCAATTTTATATTATATGCACTCATTATATATTGTAACATGTTCTTGGTTTCAAGTTAGTCAAAAAAAAATCACTCAAGGTGGACTCAAGTAAAGGTAAAGTGTATTATACACATCAAGGTATACATTCCTTTTATTTTAAACTAGTAATTTCATTATTAGATTGGGGGGAATATGGACACTATTTCTTAATTATATAACACCTCAACCTTCTACACTTAAAAAAACACATATCATAGATGTACCTTTAGCTTATATACCTTTCCTACTACCAAAAATACCACATACACTATCTCTTTATGCCTAATTTCTCATCTCTTAGTCAAACCAATGTCATTTTAATGACCCAAGCCTTCTATCATGCATAGAATGTTACAAACCTACTTATTTTCCATATCTCCAAGTTATAAACCTATGCTTGTTTTTTCAACTGCCTGGACACTCACATCTCAGTCAGATGCCTATATTGATGTAAGTGTCCTATTCTAATTCAAATGTCTAGTGCCATAAGAACATATAATTTGAAAATGAAATGTATCCTAAGGTTAAATTAAGTGATTTAATGTGATATATTCTCCAAAGGGATTGGTATAAATATAAGTTGAACCCTCATTCATTCCTCACCTAGAAAAGACCTATCAAAGACAAAATTAACTTACCAAAAGCATTATGTTAAGCACTCAAGTGAGCAAATCTTGTACATTTTATCATATTTTCATATCAGTCATATATCTATAGGTTTGAAATATAGAAGGAGAAACCCAAGATATGTATTTTACAAGTTATAAGCTAGGTCACTATTACACTTGTTTATCACACATTTAATGATTCACACACAAGCCATCACATAAGGGAGAAATACATAAGTTTGAGGCCCTCTTTAGAGTGTTGGTTATATAAGCAACACTCATTAATAGATGTATCTTTGGGGTAACTTGACATCATTTTACCACTAACCCATTTTACCTCATAGCCACCATGAAAATGAAGAACTTAGGTTTTTATATTTAACAAGGAGTGACAGTCCATGACACAAATCTGAATCAACTAGAGTGAAGGCAACATAGAACACATAAGCATCTAGGTGGTCTCATCAATCTTCAACAAGTATTATGTATTGGATACCTATATTTGAGTTATAAAGTAACATCGATGTAATCATATTAGGTTGATGCAAGTGTCTATATATATAGAGGTATTATTTATGGAATCAAGTGACTATTCTAGATCCAAATTGAGTATAGTTTTCTACTTATTCTAGATCTAGATTGACAGTAGCATTTGAACCATATAATTATATTCTATTCATTATCATTAAAATATCTATCATATTTGTACTTTATATTTTTAACATCTCAACATAATAAATTTAGTACATGTTTTATTTGAGTTTTGCAAACAATGAGCTTTATTTAGATATAGTATACCATCCTTGTGCCCTGGGATATCTCTACCCATTTAACCTTAGATTTCACTAATATATACTTTAGGGTTAAACATTAATCCACCCAAAATTATTTAGACTAAAGTATTATCATGCATAATTTATGTGGAAATGTAAGTTAAGGTATGTATATATCACTTTTAATTATTCACTTATCATCAGTCATTTTAGCATTTGATTTTTGTTTTTGTGTTGTAATCTATATTTCCCAAAACACCATCACATTTTACCATAATATGGTTTTAGAAATCCTAATAGGATATAAACTAGTAAATAAATTTATATTGATAAATATGATATTCAAGCATACATTTGAATTTAAAATACTAAAATTGATTTCAATGATTTAATAAGTGGTATATGCCAAATATAGTAAGCACAATAAAGGGATTACTAATTATATTTTTTGGTTGATTATTTGATTGTGAATATGTTATAAAAATTGAAAATAAAATTAATCAATCCTATTATTAATCCAATTTAGGAACTAGGTTTCTATTTATGTAAGGTCAGTTCTATCAGATGTGAGTAAATAATGATCATCAATACTAATTTGCCTAGTTAGTAGTGCCATAATATGTGCCTATGACCATATGATCACCTTATCATATCTCCAAAACATTTGTATGTGTGATGTTTAACCCTGATGATGTGTGAAACTCTATAAATTAGCATCCTTCACCTTGAAACCCTAGGTGTGCTTGTGAGGACTAGAAATGTTTAAATATTAGAAAAATGTAATGGGTTAAATGAACCCCAATACCCCTCATTTGATGATTTATGATGCCTGCATATATGATACACCAATGAGTGAAATAAAACCACATGTAGTTCTTCCACCTAGTGTGATTATGAAATTATGCTCCTTTGTTTTTTATATGCAACTAATGATTTGGCTTTGATACTTGACAATGCTTGATTTGACTCAAATTTGGTGTGCTTCAAAATTAGCTTATGACTTATTATAATATTTTATTTAAAATTATATAATAATAAAGTATATTTTACTAATATGTAAGTGTATATATGTTATATATAAGTGTCAAGTCTCATATTAAGTGAGACCTTGATTTGTATATATATGAGTCAAGTCGGGTAATTTATCACACAAATACATGCTAGCCAAATGGGCAAACCCTAAGGAAAAATTTTATTTTAAAAAAAATATGTTTATAGGATAGGGTTGATACCATTCAACTCAATTAAATATCAATTAGTGATACTAACCCAATTTTATGTTACTAGACTGTATGCATGTGAACTAAATTGATGGTCTAGAGATGTTTGTCTAGGATAGTAAGTATGTTTAAAATTTACAATGAGGTTAATATAGGCGTGTAATACTAAAATGAAAGGATAAAAATCATAATTTATCATGTAGGTATGATATAATTCTGAGTTAGGACCGTATTATGTGTGAAGTCATGCATGGTTAAATATATGCCAAACTTGTCATGGTGTTGTCATAGTTTTTGGCAATTTAAAAAAAATAGTAACAATTTAACCTTTTCAGTTATTTTTTGGTTGGGGATTAAAATTTTAAGATTTAAAAAAAATAAATAAATAAATAAATTGATTAATTAATTTTAAAATAATAGGCAAAACACTTTATATCTTGAACTATGCAAAAGTGCTTTCAAGCTTCCCCAAGTAAAAAGTCATTGGCTTTCCCACAATTTGCAAAAGTTCATTAAACATTTTACAAGAAATGAACATGATTTTTTCTTTTCCCCAAGTTTTTAAAAAGTGCCTCAATAATTTTTGAAGTCATGTAATTTGAATTTTCAATTTTTCACGTGATGTAATTACAAATTAAAAAATATTAAATCAATAAAAATAATTTTAATTATTTTAATTTGTAACTTGATTTTTAAAATCCTAATGTTGTGCAAATTCATTTTTTAGATTCCCAAACTTGTGTAAATTTTATTTATCACTTCCTCAATTCATGCAAATAAAATCTTTCTTTTTCACTACCTTGCACATAAGCTCTGCACTTCCCTTGAGTGTGCAATTCACAATTTTCTCTCCCCACTCTGTGTAAATGTTGTTGTCAATTTAAATCTTATTGTTCAATTTTCATGAAAATTCCATTATTTCTTCCCAAAATTATGCAAAAATAAAACTTCTTCTCTCTTAAAGTTTTTTAAGCCATTACACATAGCTCAAGCATGCATAGGTTCTAAATAATATTGTAAATTTTCATTTAGCACTAGAAAAAGACCATTCTCTATGATATTTTCATGAGTAATATAAATTTTATGACCAAGAAGAAAGGTAAAGAAAAGTAGAAAAATAAATTTGACGATCAAAATTTGTTCTTTGTTACCAAAAAAAGATCGTAAGGCCATATGATGTAATAGAGGAACTTGTATATTTGAAATAAGAAATAGTAAATTAATTTATTTTTCTTTTCCCTACTAGAAGTGGATTATAATACATCATAAAAAGTCAAAAAACGTGAATAAAAAACCAAATTTGTAAAATAAAATTTATTTTTGCCTATATAAGAGGCTGTACTACTATACAATGATGCCAAGGAGGAAATGAACAAAAAAAGGACAATTTTAATTTTTTTTTAGCTTCCAATGAGACCATACAACACCATAGACCCAAGATGAGAATTCAAATATAAAAAAGAGTAGAATTTGAAATAAAATTGTTTTGTTGGCTTACACAAAGAGGTCATACGACCATGTAGAAGTGAAAGAGAGAATTAAAAAAAATCAATAAATTTTTATATAGGGTTAAATGAATTTTTAAAATCAAAAATAAAATTGTAGTTTTTTTTTTGTTTTGTTCTATTGGTAAAGGGGGCCGTATTGTTTAATGGTATTGGAGATTTGAAAATTAACTAAATCAAATTGATTGATTTTTATTTTTTTTGGCTTGAGGTATAAATAAGAGTGGGTTTTTAAATTTAAAAGAGTCAATTTACAAAATTTATTTGTTTCTTATTTATATGCAAGGAGATTCTTTAAAACTATGTTACAAGGTGATTATATAGGAGAAGTTAAAATTGAGAAAAGTGATTGAGGAGGATTGTGAAATTTGTCAAGTGATTTTGAAGAAGCACTAGAGAAAATTTACATAGGTGAAATTGAGAGTGATTTCAAAGTCTATGGAGATAAGTATATATTTGGTAATAAGAAAGTAATATGAGATGGCATGGGTCAGGTCGATGGATATTCATCTACTTCTTATCTAGATGTTGTAATTACAAATTCATTAATCATAGACTATACATGGATTTATAAATCAAATATTGGAATCAAATGGAACAATATTATATGGATTGGAAAGTTAGTAAATATTGATGTTATGGATGACATGTCCAAATGAATGATTGTTGGTGTCAAAATAGAAGCCATTGCTTGTGAGGGATTGATAATCACTACTAGAGTAATATATTATCATGTTCATTTCATATGTCCACAATTATCAAATGAAGTAATTAAAATTGGTGTGAAAACATTAATTGGTGGAGTACATATATGTTTCATGTAAACTTCATGGATTGAATCCACAGTGAAGTAAAAAAAGAAACATAATTATATTCATCATGCAATTTGGGAATACAATATTCAAAAAACTTTAATTCCTCTTCACATCATGCATCTATAGGATAGTTTTAAGATTGATCATAATACCTTCTATACTTTATTAAAATACTATAGTGGGAAATATCTCAATGTAATTCTCAAGGTAACACATATTATACTTGAGAAGGAAGCATAAAGTATAATAGTTTAGATATTCTTTGGCCTTATATATCTAAATAAAAGAACACAAAATATAATTAATTATGATTTGAAGCCTATAAATTTAATCTTTGATGAGTTGAGGTTATGGATTAATGAGAAATTAAAATTAATTGCTAGATATTTTGAATGGCAAGTAAAGGTTGAAGGTTAAGCAGATGAATGCAAACTTTTATTAAAATATTTTTTCAAATAGTTTGTCGTGAATCAAATGGGTGAAATAGAAGGAAATAAGTAATTGTTAGATAAATATGAAAATGTCCTCATCTAAATTAAAGATTAATACACTCTATTAAAATCTTTTGGTCTTTTATGTAAATGTTGAATCTTATTTTTTAATTTTTGATTGCAAATTTTGTAAGTGAAAACTCACAAATTTAATTCATGTAGATGAAATGTATCAAATTTATAAGTCTCAAATCATGAAATTTTTATTATCATGTTTCAAGTGCTATAAAAGCACCAAAGCATTTTTTCACTATTCAAGTTGTCAAATTTTATAATTTCACTTTTACACATAGTGCAACTACACTAATGCACTTTCACATCACTTAAGAGGTACATTTTTATAAATTCATTTTTACACCATCTAAAATGAAAAAATGTGGTTACACCCCATAACCAGCTTCCCACATTATAAATAAGAGTTTTAGGATTATTAGAGAGGCTTTTTTAACAATAAAACTTTAAGACATATTTTTACAAGGTGAGATTATATTACAACTCAACAAAGATCAATACAAAGGAGGAGATTTGAAAAGTGTGTTCAAATAATCTTCATGTATAATGACTATGTGTATGATTCATTTGTATTCAAATCTTTGTTCTCATAACTTTTTTATAACTTTTATCGATTAGTCTTGTTGGTGTTCTAGATTTTCACCCAAATTGAGGAGGGGATTGTTCAAATCTTTCTACTCAAATCTAGTCCAACATGGGACTGATCCTAGGTTGTGGGTATCCTAATATTGGATTAGACCTATATATAATATTGGATTCCTTATGGATCTATCACTTGCACTAAACCTAAAATAACACTTGCTTGGAAAAATGAGAGAGATTCGACAAAACTTATGAAAGCATGCAAAAAGGGGTGATGCACCAATGATTTGATCACTCAAAATCACACAATACACACTATGAGACAATTTCAAGACCAAAGAACATCAATCTCACATAAATATTTCAAAATAAGGCATTAATCAATTACCAAATTAGTAAGAGAGGGAAGATATCCACTTTCAAGCTAGATAATAAATTGTAAACTACACTTATAATGACTTGTAAGAACTACTAAGCACTTTCTAAAGGTGATAAAAACTTAGACATAAGCAAGGAACATACATTAATTTAACTATAGTCCATGAATTCATATAACATACTTCAATATAGATTAGAAAAGGATGGAATTCAGTCTTTATTACATCAAAGAGGTACCACATTATAAATTTTGGGAGTCTAGTCATACCAAAAAAAGGGATAGAAAAATCTAATTTAAGGCTTAAAAGCATATACTTATAGGGGGAGAGAGAGAGAGAGAGAGAGAGAGAGAGAGAGAGAGAGAAGAGAGAGAGAGAGAGAGAGAGAGAGAGAGAGAGAGAGAGAGATGTACAATAGAAAAGGGCCAACCACTTTTGATGGATTAACACTCTCAAGGATGCTAACTTAGGATATTATTAATAAAAAATAAATTCTATAGAATAATTAAATGTCCTTTTCCCTTATCTATCTACCAAGTCTTTTCTTAGAACCATGTTATTATCTACTTGATCTACTGATGAGTATCATGTCTTAGAATTGATTAAAATGTGCCACATCTATATTAGGTGGAAAAATGTACTTAAAAACATGACTATGATGATAAGTGAGACTTTTTTATGGTTTTCATTTAATCCTATATCAAACATATAGGTGAAAACCAATACTAAACCATTGGTTTTCACATAGAATATTTATAAAAAACCTATAACTATTTGACTATGTTTCATAAACACTAGTCCATCTTCTAATTCTATATCTAGTCTAAAATATATATTATACCTATATGGAGCTCTTCTAGTGATACTTGGTGTTTGAAATATAGCCTTGGTTCAACCCTAGTTCACCTTTGAACTCATCTACTTGACATTTTATTTTCCTAGCTCCAAAATAACCTCTTTGACTTTCATTAATAATGTCCCAAGATCACTTTTTCTTACTATCAAATTCCAAATAGACTATCTACATCATGCCCAACTATATTTACGCTCATTGGTTATACAAATACACTGACTTATTGACTTTGACACACTCTATTGATCTATCTATGCATGGATTCTCATGAGCTATTGATATTAGATGCTTGATTAAATGTGCTTGTGCCACTTGTCATGCATGCATTTTATCCTTGGATTATCTAACCTCTTTGACCTTTTCTTATCATTGATATTGTATTTTTTTATTAAACACCAACTATTGATTTGTTGAAACCCACTATTTGAAAGCCAATGGCTACTTCATGATCTTAAAATTGACATTCACTTGACCATTATTAACATTAACATGATCATCAATTTTAAGATCAAATGGAATTAATTTTATCTATATAAAAATTGATGTCTATGTAAATGTCTTATGCTTTTTTAACCAACTTTCAAGGCTTGGATCTTGAATCTCAAGAATCATGTAAGGGTCAAATTTGATGGAGATGTTCTCAAGATTGAAAGGGGTGAACCCATTTGATCCACTAGTACTAAGATCCTTCTAAGTGAAGATATAAAATTATCAAGTTGATTGGTCCATATCTACTCCTATGTGTTATCCTGGAAATAGTTGAACTCATTTGGATAAGTATGGAAAACTTAGAAAAATCTAAATGAGGAGCCAACTTTGATCATGCATAACTTCTACCACACTTTGGTAGATGATCTAAAACTTAGTGCATAGTAACTAGGGACTAATATAAATAGAAACATGTGGACACTTCCCTTAAAAATACTTCATATGTAAGACATGGCCTTGTTAATATGCTCACTTGGCTTTGTTTGAACTTCTTTGAAAATGGCTATGGAAAAATAGTGAAATTTTGTTAAGAGGCAAACCTTGGATCTCCATAAATTTTGATTCATTTTAGTAGAGGACATAAAATTTAGTTTATATAAACTTTGCATAAATGTGAACAAACCTATATGGCCAATTTCTCTTCAATTGTCCACATGTGTTAATTATGACATCAGCAAACTACCTACTCAAAATTTTGACCACTAGACCCAAGATGCCTTTATGAACACAGTGAAGAACCATATGGATTCCTTGCATTTACACACTTAATCTTAGTAATCTTGACATTATATAAGGTCTATATAATTATATACCTACTCTTTGTGACATTGGGTCATTCTTAAATTAAGATCATGCTCTTTCCACTAAATTCTTGGACTAGGCACATTTTTGGTATGTAGATCAAATTTGGTCGACATCTTTGGCAACTTGGTTAGGGAGAATGCCTATTATGATTGAGGACTCATACCATATACATGACTTCTAACTCATAAAAGATAATGGATGGACCATTTACATGACTGACAGATAGCCTTTTGATTTGAAAAGATAGAAGAATTCCAACAATAGGGAAAGAAACAAAATAAATTAGGGAAATTAACTTAAAAACTAAAGGCATGTAAACTAGTAAAAAAATGTGAAACAAAAGAACTTGTTTGGGATAAAATAGAAAGGAAATAAAAATGTGTTGTAAAAACACTTAGATAAAAATAGGAAAAACCAAATATGTATAGAGTACTTATCTTTCCTTAATAGCAGTGTTCTAGATGTATCCCATTGACTGGGATATGAAGTTCTTCACCATTCATCCTTATGAGCTGGAAAACATTATGGGACTTACAAATAGAGATTATATATGGAACACTCCAATGAGAATCAAATTTTGTGTGCTTTCCTATCTTAGCTCTATCCTCATCCCACTTGAAGACCAAATCTCCTTCTTGGAAAGATCTTGAAGAAGTTCCTTTGTCAAAAAATCTCTTTGTCATTTCTTGATGGGCTTCCATATCCAACATTGAATAATGCATTTTATCCTCTAGCTCTATGATATCAATATATCTTACTTTCATTTTCTCATTCTCTAAAATTTCAAGTTGATGCATCAATTTCAAAATAAGTAATTCAAGAGAAACATGCATTCTTTTTTTCTTATCGTATACTAGCTTGTATGGAGAATTGGAAATTGACCTTTTATAAGTGATCCTATCAACCCATAGGTCTGACTTCAATTTGAGATACCATGATCTTTGATTGTATTCAATAGTCATTTTTATTATCTTCAACAAATTCTTGTTGGTAGACTTAGTAATTCCATTGTCTTGTGGATAATAGTTTGATGAGGTAATAAGGAAAACACTATGTTGAACTACCCACTAGTTGATCTTAGATCCTAAAAAATCCATATCATTATCAAAAATTATAGTTTAAGTGACCCTAAATCTAGTAACAAAATCTTCATAGAAGTCCAAAACACTAGTTTTATTGGCTTATTTTAATGCTACTGCCTCTATCCATCTAATAAAATAATCTATGGTAGTCAGTATCCACTTGTGTCCTAAGCTTGAAGGGGGGTTGATAACACCAATAAATTATAATTTACATTGGACAAATGGTTGATTAACTTAAATTAGTTAGATAGGTAATGCTACAAGCTTCACCTTTCCAACAAACATGACACACTATCTACATTTCTTGACCCATATATGTTAGTCACCAATTAAACTTGGCTAGTAATACCCACCTCTTATGATATTATGAGATATGATACTTACTAAGTAACGTCCTCTGCCATGTCCATCATAGAACTAATCAAGTAACGTCTATGTTTTAATTGGTTCTATACATCTTAGCAATATGCCATTGAGATCCTTTCTGAATAATACATTATCAACAACGAGAAAAGGAATAGACTAAAATCTAAAATATCTCCTCATTGAAGGAGTGAGATGAGGAGGATAAACACCATCCTATAGATACCTTACAATATATTAGAACCAACTAGAAGATGAGGCCTATTCACTTGCAACTTCTTCATCACTTGACATCATAACTATTGATGGTTAAAATTATGCTTTGTTCTAACACCAACAATGGGAAGTTTCCAGCATGTGGGACTTGCAACTTGAAATGACCTCCAAATTTTTAAGAAGCTAGTCTCTTCTTTATCTTGAGTGTTGGGAGGAAAGGGATAGGAATTTAAATAGAAAACACAATTGCAAAGAAATAAAATCTAACTATGGTGATGCACCTGAATGTAATTCAATCCTTAATTCTAAGCACAGTGAAACTATATGTAAGATTCAATTACATTAAAGAGTGAACAAGGCATGATCAATGTAAAACATAGAAAATAATAGAAACAGAGGCTCATAGCTTAGACTACTTTTTGAAATGACACATAAAACATCAACAAAGGCACAAAACTCTATTTTGTTATTAATTCTTCAATCATATAAAAGGCACAGAAACATGCACAGTTACATAAACTTTCCAACTCAAGAAAATAGAACAAAGGCAAATGATATTCCTAATCACTGCTCTAAAAGCCTAAAACTCTTGAAAATAGTCTCTCATAGAAAATTCTCTCCCATTATCTCCTCACTTCTGGTGATCTCTACACCCCTCTTTATAGAATTAGATTCCCTCCAGATTGTCTATGTGTTCCCAATCTAACAGCCCAACTAAACTCTGACTGAACTGGAAGTGTCTAACAGAGGATATTTTTTAGATCTTGAAACATCTAGTCTTCCTATAGTTCATTGGCTGAAATAGATACACCAAATGCTCCCTTCTATCAAATGGAAGAAGACACTTGGTCAATTCCCCTATTTTACATGAAAACCCTATTATTATTCAGGAAGCACTAGAACATGCCACTTGGTGGATTCCATAGCACTTACTGAAGACACACGACACTTTCCACATTTTCTATACTCTTACTGTATCTCCGCTTAGAAGTTTTTGGTCCTTGACACCTATCACCATCCACTTATCCAAAACTTTTATAGAAAATGGACCCAAAACACTTCTCACTTGAGCAACTTCAAAAAGAGCATAGGGACAGGTGGCACTTTTTGCATTTTCTCAATAAAGGACATGTGGCAATCTTTGGTTTACTTAACTAGGGATATGTGGTGATCTTCGCTACTTTTAGTTACCTTTTTAGAAACCTACAAAAGGTGACACGTGCTGGTCTCCTCATCACTCTTAGAACAAAAACCTAGGATCCACCACAGTCTTCTCTTTACTATGAAGCAAAATGAAGAAAATTTGGAGGCCGACACGTGGTGGCTTTAGCTTTCTTCAGCTAGGGATACGTGGTGACTTCTGCTACTCTTAATACTTAGCTTGTTGAAACCTTTCACTCAAAAGAGATTTGAAATTTGGATGCCATTATGAAATGTGGATGCCGACACTTTTCACATTCTACTGAGTTACTATGAGACACGTGGCATGCCCTGACCAAACTCTAGAAATTATGAAAGGTGCCTCAGCTGATGACACTTGGTAGCTTCCGAATGATTTTGACACTTAGAGAAAAATGAGGCAAAAATAAAATCAATCTTGAGCTCTGAGTCACCTCACCATCTCAGACCAAAGTGTGCAGGGACAAAATTTTGTAGTGCACAACTAAAAATTAGAATGAAACGTAGAGTAATTTTTACTCTATAGAGCCTATTTGTTGAAAATAATTTGATCCATGTCAATTTCAATGTATCATCCTCATCTTTCCCCTTCAATTTTTAAACCATGATCAAAATTTACTATTTTAGGACACCCTCCTCTTACTTATGTACTAAACTTGAAGGTTACCATTTTAGGTTATCCCCCATCATCTTGTGCAAGTGATCAAGCTCTAAAACATGCAAAATTTACCATTTTAGGCTATTCTCCTTTAGCTTATGTGAGAAATATAGATCCTCAATGTGTGAAGGTTACCATTTTAGGACCTCCTCCTTTATTTTACATGAGTAACCAAACTATGCAACATCCCATCATTACCATTCTAGGCCCATCACCTATATTTATTAAGCCTTTATTGAAGAACCTTCATTGGATGAACCAGATTATGTTGATCCCTTCTTTAATAGTCTAATTTTTGGAGATCCCATTATTAAACCACAAACCATTATTCTCACTAAACCAAATGTTCTCAACTTTATAAATTTTGTGTCAATCTTCAAGCCAAAACAAGAACCATTACCTCTTCAACAGCCATCTTTTGAGGACCAAAATGTGTTCAAAATTGATATTTTGCAACCAATTGTGAACCAAATCCATGATGTTATTATTTAAACACCAATTTATGATGATTAAACCTATGATGAATAACCTATTCATGTTTTACCTATTTTTAAAGATCCTCATCTCCTTTACAAGCTAGTCTCTATAGAGTTATCTCTTGATCTTTTTCCACTCATTAAGGAGTCTCCTTTTGATAGACAAGATTCTATCATGTCATCCCTTGAGTGGTTCCCTCTCTTTGATGGGATTCACTTATATGATCAAGTCTATGTTGAACTCTTCTTAGATAAATCAATTTTTATAGACACCACTATGTCGTCATAGGCCATTACTTGTCTAAAATTTAGAATTCAATAGAACATTAAGGAAAAAACCATATTAGATGAAGAAAAAACTTGAAATTTAGGTTATATTTTTGAACTAAAATCAGATTTAGGATCATAAGTATAATCAACATCAATTGTGACATCAGATTTAGAGTCCATTGTATCAAAATCAGATTTAGAAATAGAATATAGAATTGGTTTTTATAACATTGGTTATAATTGCCTTACAAATGAATTTGAATATATTTGTGATCCTTATATGGTTTTTAAGGATGATTACTTTAGCATTGACATAGGTTCTCCTAGTATCTTTTATGAGTATTGTAATATCATTCATCATTCCATTATTCCCACCCAACATGGCCATTATATTAACATTCCACCTCTCACAAATGTTGATTGGGACTAACATTATCACACTTTAATGAACTGCTTCCATGGTGACATACCATTTGTAGAATCTCAGGGGTGTTAAGACCAAATTCATGTAGAAGAAGAATAATCTCCTAGTGAAACCTTTTCAAAGGCACCAAGGGATGATCAAAGAATAAATTCAGTATATTTTAGTGAAACCTTTTTGAAGGCACTAGAAGACAATCAAAGTCAAATGTTAGCATCTCTTCGTGAAACCTTCTTGAATGTATTATGGGATTGTAAGGACAACTGTATCAAGGCACCAATAATTGAGTACAAAATTTCTTTACTACTTACTGAAGACATTATCAAAGAATAAATCAATTTAGCTTTTAATTTACATCATAATCAGATAGTATCTACTCTTAATATCAAACAATAGAATAATGTGGTGGTCTTATTGAGAGAATATTTAAAGGTATTTAGCCCTACCATTATTAAAATTATGTCAAATCTGACATCAAAAAAATTGCGTGTGATGGAAAGTCTTGATCTTCATTTGTTACCCATTAATTATAGATTTCATTACCATCCACCTATTCATTACCTACTTATATCATTTATCCTAATATTATTTACCATCATTAGCAACACTTTCCTTTGTAGAGGCTACAAGGATATCTTATCTTAACATTTGAAGGAAATAGACGTAATGACCAACAAAGATAATGAATACATTATTGAGATCCAAATCAACAACATGTTCTTAATATGACCAACAAAGATAATGAATACATTATTGAGATCCAGATCAGCAACATGTTCTTGATATAACATCTTTTCTAAAAGGGTGCTGGATAGTAACTTTATAACCAATCATTTTTATTATCTCATATATTAACTGGAATGTACATCTCCCTATAAACAAGAGGAATAGAACCATTCTTCACTTTTAAAATTAGCATTTTCCATTACCATGCCATGTCTCTTGGTCGTAACCCTATAGACACCTTTTAGGCATATTATACCATTATGCTCTATTTACCACACTATTTAAATTAGATTGAATTGAGGTCCATTGAGACTATGTAGGTAGTGATTAATTTTTATTGAGGTCATCTCAGTCACCCTTTTTCATGCTCTCACCATTTGTGATCCATTTTTAAGATTAAGTGCTCTTACCATTTTGTGAGCAACCTAATCCATGCTATCACCATTTTATGAGTAACCTAAGTCATGATCTTGACATTTTTCAAGCATTTTATCCTACTAACATTTTTTTATGCAAGTCATCTTTTACCACCATGTCATTTTACAAATATTTAAGTCCCATTGGCTTGTCATTTTCTAAATCATCTCATCTCACCAACTTGCCATTTTTTAAGACCAATCCCATTTTTCAAGTCTTCCCTTTTCTTATAAAACATTAATCATATATTTCTGATCATCATCATGTCTTTTATCCAACTTCTTGGGAGAACTACCTTTGGCTTGAAGTTCATGTTGGAACATGCATCCATGGAACTATGTAGGCAACATCCACTTATCTTGTACATCTGGATTTAGCTTAGCCAAACCCTTCCTTTTCTTATCTTCCCCAGTTTATTCTTCCATTATTCCCCTTTAATTAGGGAATAAACCTTGTGTCCTTGTTCTTTGTTAAGTTGTGGTGGAAAGTAACACCTCTACCACATGTGCATGAATAACTATTTTTAAACCATACTAACTTGGTTTTTGTTTGTGTGTGTTAATTTGAGTTTTTTTGGTGTTTTATTATTTTTTCTTGGTGTTTTGTTGTGATTTTGCACCTCTCCATTTATTTCTTCTCTTTTTATCTTTTTATCTTTTTATTAATTGTTGTCTCATCTTGGTCTTGTGTTCCCTTTATGTTTTTTCTCTTATCATTTTTTTCAAGAGCATCTTGATGATCCACATGGATCTTGATTATTTATATCTTGATCTTATGTTTTTGATATGTTTTCACTTTTAATTTTTTAAACATTTTATTCTAACTTAAGTCTTGATTTTTCATATATTGATTCTAAGTTGTGATCATTTATGTTTTTTTTTTTTTTTTTTGTCTTTTCATTTTTGTTTAAATGTAAATAGTTGTAACTCTAGTTTTGGTCATTGTTTACCATTATCTTTAGTTATAGGTATTCACATTTGAATGTGCATTTGAAATTCCATGTCATTATGATTTATTCATACTTATGATGCTTAATTTATTTCTAAATATCAATCACTTTGTGCTCTAGATTCAAGTCTTAACATCAACACATCTTTGACAAATAGATCTCAAGATCAATATGCATAAACTAGGCTCAATAGATTTGGAACCTAACTCAATGCTTAGGCATGCATCTCTTTGCATACATCATGAGTATAATCAATCTTTGGTTAGTTTTATTCATCCCACATTCATTCTCTCCCATTTGTGGATGAAATAAATTGGATTGAGGTCCATTTGGACTATGTAGGTAGCACTTGGATACATGGCGTATCTCAATTTAGATTGACCATGTTCATTCTTCTTTTCATATATTTCATCACTTTATGTATTCTCATATGCCTAGTTTTTTGTGGATTTTTCTAATCCATTATACCATCACATCTATGTTTTTGCCTTCTCATCTTTAATCTATATTTTATGTTATATCCCTAAGCTAATTGCTTTCCAATTTACCCATGATGGGGTACAACATTTAAACAAAGTCACAAATCTAATTCAACCATATTGGGGAAAAACCATTATTTATTATTTATCAATGATCAAAATTAACCCTGTTAGGGCATAACTAGATTATCAAAATCAAATATGCTATACTAGGGCACTTCTTATTATCTCTTTATGGATACCACATTCTCCTTTTCCTCTAATTATAAGATCTCCACACTTTTACCCATGGTGTCAATGTTTTAGTGTGAAACGTATCTTAGAATTGATGAATGACATAATCATGCATCTTGCACTCTCAAATTGAGTGCATTAAAAGTGTTTTTTTTTACATGTTTGGATTGAATCATTTCCATTCCCCTCATCTTTGGGGCCTATTATACCTCTAATTATATTTTGGTCATTAATGGTAACCATGTATGCAAGCCTTATTTCATCTGGATGTGATGTATTCCATGGGTTAATCTCTCATTATCCCTCTCTTTTTGAGAGTCCATCCTTATCTTTCATCCTAGTATGTATTCTCTAGGTGGCATCATGGGTCATTTCCAATTTCTTACTAACAACTCTTTTATTTGAAAAGATGTTTCTTCATCTAAATGTCTTACTACACATTCTCAAATAGGGGAAAAATTTAGACATCCAATTCCAAATAACATTTTGTGTTAAAATTGTTAATCTTACTTGAATTACACTCAAATGCCCAATTGAGGTTAATGTTGGGAAATACGGAAGCACAATTGATTACCATATACAAGAAACTTAAATATGCGGAATTAAACCAAAATCACAAGTAACTAGAATTCAAAAACAACACAGAATATGAGAGACAATACACAACTTCTATTAATACTCATCCAAAAAAGAATACAATAAAGAAGATGCCACTTCTTCTTCACACCTCTCAGAGGCTTCCCACACCTCTCAAAGCTCTCTCTCTCTTACAGTCCCAACACACAACTCAAACACAGAGTTGGTGTTCACCTCCAACTAGTTAGTATCCACTACTACCAGTACACCAGTGCTCCACGCACTCCAAGTAGATCTCCCCTGAACTTGCAATAGCCTGCAACTCAAATGATATTACTTTGAAAGGGACTACCTTGCCTTCCTCTTTGCTCTCTTTCTGAGTACGCACCATACTCCAAGTAGATCCTGCCTAATCATGCTCCCTATTGTGTTGTTGTCACCTTGATTCTGCTACCACCTACAGATCAACCTAGTTATACACACCTGCAAACCTTAGACCTTGCACACACATACACCTGTAGATCAATGATCTTACTTACCATGCAGATCTCTTAACATAGCCATGCACACCTACTGACCAAGATTATACATACATGAAGAACCCTTTTGATTCTCCAAACCAGCACCCACACTTGGTACTGTGGGACTAGGAGGAACATACCATGCTCTCTTCACACATAGAAGGAGCTAATATTTTCCCTCTTACTCTCTAGCACAAATTATAATACAACCCATGAGTCTATTATATAGATCTCATGCAAACAATAATTAGACACCTAATTACAATAATTAGATCTGCAGCTTCAAGTCTAAAATTGGCTCTTAACATGCAAACACTCAGTTTGTTAACAAACTATCCATAACACTCATAGTTCTGAACTGCATAGGTGATTGACATTGGTCCCTGTCTACCTGGAGATGACCGACATCAACCAAATATGACCGATGTTAGTTGCCTTCCTATCTAAACTCTACCGACGTCGGTTGGCCTGACCGATGCCAGTGTCTATGACACTCAAAAACCTCCTCCCTTGTTTGCATCAGTGAAGCTTTTAGCTCCACAACCTAACAATCTCCCACTTGGAGATAAATAGCTGCACTATACCTGTACCTGTACCCCATCTAATCTATATCCTAGCTTGTATCCCTCTTCAAGATCAGCCTTAAACACCAACCACCACAACACTTGTGGTGAACCTCCTATCATCTAAGTAACCTACCACATCCAAACCTACAAACCCATGTAGTGAAGTCTTGACCTTGCATAGCATGAATCCTTGCTGTTGGTCCCTCTCAGATACCTGAGAACCCACTTCCCTGAATTGGCTCCTAACTCTCTAAAAGCACCCACTACTTGGGCAAACTCAGGTCTATACAAGACCTCATGTGATTTTTGACACTGAACTATCCATCCCTTGGTGTGCTCCAGTTTTACATCTTGCATATTGAACCTCACCAACACCTAATCCACATCAGCTCCCACTAGAGACAAAATCAACTTGTGTCTTCCATGTCTCTCATGCCAAAGAATTTCACTGCACCAAATTCTTTATGACATGCCACTAAACTAACCTTGCCCTTTAGCTCAACAAAACCCTGTATGTATAAACCTGCTAGCTAGTATACCATCCACATACAATAACAAGATAATGTTGCAATCATCATCCACCTAGTAAGACAAACACAATGGTTACACTGACATTGACTAAAGCCCTGCTTTGTCATCCACCTGTCAAAACCTGTACCACTATCCTACAGCTTCCTCAAGACCATATGACCTGGCCTTCCATCTCACATATCCATTCACTCTATTCTTTAACTAAGGTATCCATTCATCTTGTAGTGCTTTCATACCGGTTGGCAACCCTACCAAATCTCCCATTTGGTTTTGCATCATATTCCTGCCATGTTCCCACTATTTCCTGGATCCTTCCTACTCTATAGTGAGCAACAAGTATAAAGAAGAGGAACAATGAATTTGAGGCTTACTTACCACTTTCAGTCCTCCATATGGGTGTTTGAGACTCCTTGAAAGCTTGATGTCTGCCCGAAATCTATTACAGTGACCAACCTTGGTCACCACACAGTCTGCATCCAATCGACGTCGATTCCATGCACCTATCCTGACTACCGACCCCATCGACGTCAATGTCTACCTACTGTCGATGTTGGTCCTCCTGACTGATGTCAGTCTTACTATCACCGACATCAGTCCTCCTGACCGACGTCAGTCTTACCCTACCCGACACCACCAGCTCTGGCCTGCACATGACAGACATCAGTGTCTGTCTATTCAATGCCAGTTCCTCCTGACTGATGCCAATACCTATGTTCACCTGTGAGTGATGAATTTTTACCCACAAGCTTTCTTTGAATCAAATCCCTATCCAAACTACTCTGCTCAGAGTTACTCAGCCTTCTCCACTAATCTCTGTCCACCATCTCCTCCATAAACACCAAGGCTTTCCAATTCTTAAGTCTGTCAAAGACATCTGACTTCCACTTAAGAACATGCATCTCCTTCTTGCTCATGTAACCAAGCCTACAAAGCCACATCCTCACAATAGAAGAAGAATCAGTAATATAAGCAAGTAGATAAAGAGTACCTACTTTCTTACCACCAGCTAATTTAAGTGCATCTGCTATGAGAGTTCTTGTGCATCTCTCATCTCCCAACTTTCTTGAATAAATTAGCCATATCTTCAACACTAGGACCTGCATGACCTCCTTCAACACCCATGTGTTGGTCGCCTACAATTTCAGCTTCACTTACCCTTTTCCAATTCTTTGGCAAGGCTCACCAGCACCTCTCTTTGGGGCTGCATGGAAAGAGGCAACAGAATCTATAAACCAAGATTCTACTTTATCCAAGAAACATACCAAAGCATCTTGTGCAACAACACCTGCAACATCTACTTCCTCAGTTCTTTCATGCTGATCTTCCACCAACCAGCAATATCTCTTTACCTGCTCTTTCTTTCCATATGACGTAATTGACCATTCGTGTTTTTCAATTCCTCCATTCTTAGCATACTTTCTTCTATTGTTGTTATACTCCCACTCAATCTGAAACCCCTGAGAGTGACCTATAACCAAACACAAAACCTGTTCCCTACAACCTTAGCTCTGATACCAGTTGTTGGGAAATATGGAAGCACAATTGATTACCATATACAAGTAACTTAAATATGTGGAATTAAACTAGAATCACAAGTAACTAGAATTTGGAAACAACACAGAATATGAGAGACAATACACAACTTGTATTAATACTCATCCAGAAAAGAATACAATAAAGAAGATGCCACTTCTTCTTCACACCTCTCAGAGGCTTCCCACACCTCAAGTGTACAGTACTTATTTCCTCAAAGCTCTCTCTCTTATGGTCCCAACACACAACTCAAACATAGAGTTGGTGTTCACCTCCAACCAATTAGTATCCACTACTACAAGTACTCCAGTGCTCCATGCACTCCATAAGTGTTCCACGCACTCCAAGTACTCAATGTACTCCAAGTAGATCTCCCCTGAACTTGCAACAACCTACAACTCAACAGACCTTACTTATGGAAGTAACTACCTTGCCTTCCTCTTTGCTCTCCAACTGAGTACACACCGTACTCTAAGTAGATCCTGCCTGATCCTACTCCCTGTTGTGTTGATGTCCTCCCTGATCTTGCACACCTGCAAATCAATCTAGTTTTGCACACCTGCAAACCTAGATCTTGCACACACATACAATTACAGATCAATGATCTTACTTACCATACAGATCTCCTAACGTAGCCATGCACACCTACTGACCAAGATCATACATACATGAAGAACCCCTCTAATTCTCCAAACCAGTACCCACACTTGGCACTGTGGCACTAGGAGGAACACACCATGCTCTCTTCAAACATAGAAGGATCTAATATTTTCTCTCTTACTCTCTAGCACAAATTACAATATAGTCCATGAGTCTCTTAAATAGATCTCATGCAAATAATAATTAGACACCTAATTACAATAACTAGATCTATAGATCGAGACTATAATTAGCCCTCAACATGTAAACACCTGGTTTGTTAACTAACTATCCATGAACTGGTAGTTTTAAACTGCACAGGTGACCGACGTCGGTCCCTGTCTACCTAGAGGTAACTGACACTGGCTGACTTCTGACAGACGTCAGTTGCTCTTCTGTCTGCACCTTGCCGATGTCAATTGGCCTGACCGATGCTGATGTCTGTGACACTCAGCAACCTCCTCCTTTGTTTACATTAGTGAAGCTTTTAGCTCCACAACCTAACAGTCAAAATCACTAAAATTGCACTAGAAGGTTTGAGCTTGTCATAAACAATTTTTGGTATAGGCCAATGTATCCCTAAATAGGGAAATTCATTTTATGTGATTCCTAACTTTGATTAATTAATTTTGAGTTAAAATGATGATTTTATCTTTTTGTGCTCTAGATTACTCTTTTCTTCTAATTCATTATTACACATCATGCACATGTGTTATTTTGTGTTGGCAACATCCTAAATGGGATAACGATCCCAATGCTTCTAACATCACCTTTAAATTCTTCTTAAGTCAAATTATGACTAAGTAATATGACTTTCTAATCATTTTGATTAATTGAGGGCCAATTTCCAAAGAATTGCACAAATATTGATTAATCTTCTTTAAGGCTAATTAATTCAAATCAAGAGCTTAAGTGGATTTTCCATGGAGGTTATTAATTGTTTTTTTGAAATTGATTATTATTAACTACATCATCATAATGACATGATCTATGGGGTGGCATCCACAAGCCATAAATGTATAAAAGGTTAGAATTATGAGCACCC
Organism: Torreya grandis; assembly: GCA_037957365.1. NCBI lineage: Eukaryota > Viridiplantae > Streptophyta > Pinopsida > Cupressales > Taxaceae > Torreya > Torreya grandis. The sequence continues at coordinate 556,211 of JARHVA010004212.1, forward strand.
ATGCCTAATAAATGACCCTTCCCCCCAAATCATTAAGAGGGAATTTATTGATTTTCGCCTCCAAAATTGAATGGATTCTTGGCCAAACATTTTTATTTCAATATGTATGTTCATATTTCATTCTGATCAATTACAAAAATCTATAAATATGAGGCCTCTAACCCATATTCTTAAGCTAAAATTATGTAAACATATAATGGTAAAACATATCCACAAATCATTTTTGTTTTTATTATTATGTTATTTTAATTTAGATTAGGTTCATTTGATAGTCAAATTTTATAGTTTATATCATGCTCCTAAGTTATGTATATAGTTCTTGAGGCAATGTAAGAGCAAAGAAACCATTGTTGACAAAGACTAGAGCTCTAGATCAAGGGGAGAACATACTTGAAGCTGATCTTGGGTGATGAAATCGACTTGGGAAGGTAATTAGTATTGATTTCTTTCATTTTTTTCTTTATTATCATTAGAAAACCTTGCATGAATATATTGGCTTTGTTTGTTAAGTTCTTTATGCATTTTCATCAATTTATTTGACTAATACTTGATTAACAACCATTGTAATCCAAACTATACCATCAAATAAAAATGATTTTATAGTGCAATGGAAACCAATATCCCCCAAGATTTCATGGTGTACCACTTGATAATGAGGATTTTTTGAAACCAATCTATCACCACTTCAAGTAAGGTAGTTATGTGGACTACAATCACTTTGCACACATCTTACCATTAAAAATAGCGTTATCTTGTGTTTTTTTATTGATCATTTGTTTTTATACCCATGTTTTATATATTTCATACTTTACACCTCAAATGAATTAATGGTATTCCAAATCAAAACATTTTCATTTTAAACTCATTCAGTAAGGTGTTATGCTACCCACATTTAGAGTCACCCTTATCCCATGTTAAGTGTGACATTGCTTATTTTAAAACAAAATTTCAAATCAATTCCAATTTCAAGTCAATTCCATTCCCAATCCAATTTTGATTCAAGTTTCAACTTTGAATACAATTATAAATCAAATCCAAATTGGTCAAATTTTTTTAAAAGGTCAACATTTCCAAGTTAAACAAAGTCAACATTTTATAGTTAATTGAAAATCCAATTTTAAAACAATCCAACTTAAGATAAATAATTCATTTCAAACATTTTTAAAATATAAATAAAACTTTGAATTCATACATAAATTTTTACACACATCCACATCAAGTCAATTTGAAAATCTTACCTTGATTCTAAAGAAAAGAGCATTAACTCAAACATGTCTAAATACAGTCATAGTGGGGTGTCTTATGGTACCTATTTAGATGACAAGTATTATTATAATCCACTTGGATATATTCAAAGTAATTAAAAATTTTATGACATATATTAACACCAAATTATTTATGAACAAGTTCCACTAAGTGTTGGATATAGTCAAATCTAGTATAAGAACATGCTTCCTAAAAGGAATTTTAAATGCCTTCTAAGATTTTTTGAGTGTGGGTCAAAAATAACACCTAACTTCTATGTCAACTAATTATGTATCCTTATTTAGAGAGATTAAATACCTCTAAAATCAACCTCTAGTTGAAATTAGTGTCCTATAGATGCATCAACTTCTAGTCAAAATCAGGTCCTTATACAAAATTTAAATCAGGTCCTTGCATTGTCTAGTAGAAGAAAAGTTTAACTTTTAGACCCATCCCAATATATAAAAATCATTTCTTCCATGGTGTGATATGTTATTGAATTATTTGTTAATCATCTCTTAGATAATTTACCTACTTCTCTAGCTACCACTTTACCTAACAATTCTAAATATTTGGATCAAAATATATCATTAGAACAACCTCAAGATCCTTTAGCCATTAGTACAACTAATATAGACCCATTATCTAATTTTAATTATCCACCTTTAGTTGATCCATTATAAAAAGTGATAAAAAAATCCAAAATATACATTTTTAATCATTTAAAAATCCTTTCTATTTCATAGTTGATTCCTTCTACTTTATATAAAATCCCAAACCATTCACAACAACAAATTGCTAACCCACCCCCATAGCAAGTGGTGAATAATTCAAAAACATTAGATAATTTATATAAGGTTACTTTTTATTCATAATAGGTTCCTATCTTTCAACATCAATTTACATACTAACAACAATTGTGCTACACCATTAACCTATAGTACATCTAAGGATATGTGTGGTTGACTTGTGGCTTACACACCTTCATATTATCTTATTTCATTTATTGATGTTTTTATTATGGTAGGCCTATGTAATAACCATGGATAATTAGATTATATATATGAGATGGTGTTTAGTCTTTTAGAATCATATTGTGAATTGTGTTCTTATTACATTATTGTGTAGGTTTTCCCCTCAAAGTGACTTAGTCATAATATTTAATTATTCTACTTGTTCACCAATTATTTTTGTGGATATAATTATTATATTTTTAATTATATGATATATAATGATATTTTTGTGAATAATATAAGTAATTTCATTACAAGTGGTATCAAAAATTAGATGTGGGCAAGTTTCTATGTCATAGTTTTTTTTAGAAATGACATCTAAGCACAAGAAGGTCAAAAAAACATAATTTGTCATCTAGGTATAATTGATTTTTTTCATCACCATAGTTTTTTTAATGAGATTTTTTACAATAAATAAAAAAACATTAGTGGTAAACAAATTTAAAAAATTAAGGCTATAATTTTTTACCTTGTGAAAATTAATAGTCATTGGATTTGTCTCTCTAAGACAATCCCAATAGTATATTCTACCTGTACACTTTTTTGGGATGAGTTTTTTCATCCTTATGCACATTTGTATTCACTTAATTCATCTTGGTGAGGATATAATAATGGTATCATATATCGATACACTTTTTTCATGGTTGTAACCCTTATAGGTTTTGTACATGGCTTAGACTAAGACTCATGGATGTGAGAAAGGGAAAGAAAAACCTAAAACTCCTCACCAAGATAAAATAGAGTCTAAAAATTTGGGTTCAATTATTTTATTGGTATTTCAACACCTTCAAGTAGAGTTACATGTCATAGTGAATAAATATGATATCCATGTAGTTCAAATGGAAGTCATGGGGATGTGAGGGGAAATAAATGGCTTATGGGATCAATTATAAAAAATAACCAAATAATTGTCCAACTTGATAGCTCAGACTTTATAAAATAACTCTCTACCACACCACTTAGGGTCTCCTAATCCAAAAAATTCTATTACCAGTCTAGGCCTAAGGCTAATGTTTCCAAAAGTGGACTTACATAAGTTTTATGGTAATTATCTACTCAAATGACTTACTAAAATTTAAAATTTATTTGATCTACATCAAACTCCCTATTCCTAAAAGGTGGCCATGGCCTCTTTGTACCTATAAGTTGAGAATTTCATTTGGTATCATTACTTTTGTGCTTCAAATAAAAATAAGGGTGTCGTAGTTTCATAGTTGGTATTTTCTATGGAGTTATAGCTCCATTATTACAGCAATGTCTCTAGAAACTACTTCAGCTAGCTAGCTAAGCTACACCAAATTGAGACTATAAAGGATTACATTCATAAATTTTAGACTTTCTCCTTATGTGTGATGTACATCACTAAGGAAAATTTTACTAACCTATTTTTGGGTGGCCTTTAAGATAACATCCAATTGGAATTTCACATGTTTCATCTCAGTAATGTATTTGAATCCATACCAAAGGCACACATGGTTAAGGAAAAAGAGTTGATCTAATGAAGACCTTTCACTAATTCCCATGAATTTAAATTCCTTTTACCATCATTTTTGTATCCTGCCATATTGACCCCTTAGTAAATTGAATAAAAATGTGAAAAGGTGTGTGTTTTGGCTATAATGGCAAATGGAGCAAAGGATATCAATGTGTTGATAATAAGTTTTTTTAAATTGAAGGCACAAATGAAGAAGAAGAATATTATGAGGATTTAGGTATAGGTTTGGAATAAATTGAGGATGAATCTAAATATTTTCAACCTATTATTTCTTATCATGCACATTTAGGCATTAATAATCCTCATACTCTTAAAGTTGTGGGTTTTCTATAGAAGGTGATTATGTTGATTGACTCTGGGAGTACACATAACTTAATAAATATTAATATGGTTACTCATTTAAAAAAAAATCATTTACCCAACTCCAAAATTTTAGGTCATGATTGTAGATAATGGTACTATTAACTATTTAAGAAAATTTTGTAGCATTAAGCTTATTATGGGAGACTACTTGTTAGATTCACCTATGTTTGTTATTCTTATGGTAGGATTTGACATAATTATGTGAGTGTAGTGGATTACCACTTTGATCATTATTGTGATGAATTTATAGGAACTATTTATGAGGTTATATTTAGAAGGTAGGAACTTTGAACTGTATGGATTATAGACTAAATCTCAACAACTTATTAGTTCCCATTAAATGACAGATTATTAGAAAAGGTGTTGGAGGAAATATGGCACACCTATTTTCCATAAAGGTTTAACCAACTAAAGAATATACACATCCTATTTTTCAAAGAGTGTTGGATGACCATCTTATTATTTTTGGTGACATGCCAAAAATACTTCATCCAAGACATGCACATGATCATGCCATCAAAACCATTTAAGGAGGTACACCACCTAACATTATATCCTATAGGTATCCATATTCCTATAATATTTAAATTTAATATAATTATAGGATATGTTGGAGGTAGGAATCATCCAACAAATTTAAATTGAATAGTCTTCCCTTGTGATCATGGTGTAGAAGAAGGATGACACTTGGAGGATGTGCCCAGACTAAAAGAAACTCAATAATTACACCATCAAAGATAAGTTTATATTCTAGTAATTAATGATAATATATATTAATTACATGGTTTTTTTTATTTTACCAAGTTATATCTTAGTTTTGGGTATCATCAAATTCAAATCCATGCTGAGGACATACCTAAAATAGCTTTCAGAACTCATGAAGGCCATTATGAATTTATGGTCATGCCTGTTGGAATCATAAATGCACCATATACATTTTAATGTTTAATTAATACTATTTTTAGTCCCTTTTTGATAAAATTTGTATGGTGGTTTTTGATGATATCTTCATCTATAGAAAAAAATGGGAAGACCATTTGAAGCATGTGAAATAGGTAATTTTAGTTCTAGAACAACATTAGATTTATGCCAAACCTTAAAAATTTGATTTTGTATCCAATATGTGGATTAATTGGTCATATTGTTTCACATGAAGAATTTAAATTTGACCCTAAAAAATCCAAGTGATGATGGAGTAGTAGGTTCTCAAGACACTCAAGAACTTGTGAGGATTTTTTGGGCTACCTAGTTAATATCATAGGTTTGTCAAAAATTATGGTAGTATTCCATCCCCACTTACCTATTTTTTAAATAAATAATCCTTCCAATGGACTAGTTCATCTACCAAATAATTTGAATAGTTTAACTTAGCTATGTGCACAACTCCAATTTTGTCTACTCCTAATTTTTCAAAACCTTTTGATGTGGAGTGTGATGCATCAAGATATGGAATGGGAGCTTCACTCAATAATAAGTTATACCAATATCATTTTAAAGTCACCAAATGAAGGGAAAAAATAAAATCAAACCAATCTATTAAAAAGAGATGATGGATATTATGCATGCAGTCAAGCAATGGAGTCCTTATCCGATGGGTCATCACTTTCAGGTAATGACTAATAATGGTAGCCTAGAATATTTTTTGGAATGATGATTGTCATTTGAAAAATAACATAATCAGTGAATAAAAAGTTGGGTTATGATTTTAAAATAGTCTATAAGATAGGAAAAGATAATGTGGTGGAAGATGCACTATCTCAAAGGGATGAATCAGTTGAGTTATTGTTATGTGTAATGACTATTTGGTAGGCAGACTGGTTAGAGGAAGCAAGACTCAAATGGGATAATGGTAGTGCTACCCATTATTTAATTAAAAATATTCAATAGTGTTCTAGGGGAGTTGAAAAAATTACATGGAAGGAGAATTCACTATGGTATAAAGATATATTATACCTTTGTAATCATTCTCTCCTCAAACATAAAATCTTTTAGTAACTTCATGCATCTCAATTGGGAGGTCAGTTAGGATTTTTGAAAATATATTTTAGAAAGAAAGATTTTTTTGGGAAGCACTCAAGGGGGATGTCAAAAATATGTCGATGAATGCATGGTATGTCAACAAAACAAAGGTGAAACCATTAAGACCCTAGGTCTTTTGTAACCTTTATCCATCCCCATCCAACATTGGGAGGAGGTTTCTATGGATTTAATTACTAGATTACCATGTTATAAGGGTAAAAATGATATCATGGTAGTTATGTACAGACTCACCAAGTACCCTCATTTTTATTACTTATAATATCCATTTGTTCCAAATACACTAGCTTTTGTTTTTATTAATATAGTTCATAAATTACATGATACTCCAAAGATCATTGTAAGTGAGTGAGATCATATATTTACTAGTATTTTTTAGACTGAATTATTTGCATGTTTGGGCACCCAATTGGCTCATAGATCATCCTATCATGCTAAACCTGATGGAAAAATAGATGTATTCAAAAAAAAATCATAAGGGCATTTTTTTGTATTTTTGACAAACAAGACAAATGGGTTCATTCGCTACCACTTCTTGAATGGTGGTATAACACTTATTTTAACAATTCTTCAAAGATGTCTCTCTTTGTGTAATTTTAAGGATATCACACCCCATCCATCACTTTAGATTTTATAGTGCATCCTAAGGTTAAAGATGTTGAGGAACACATTTACCATAAATAAGATGTATTAGTTAGTTTGTGAGAGAGTTTAGAAATGACACAAAATAAAATGAAGTAAGAAGTAGATCAACACTATAGTGAAAAACATTTTGACATAGGTGATTGAGTGTTTTTATGTTTATCCTATCAGATTTAGGCCCATTTTATTTCTTGTCCCCCCCCCTTTTTTATTAGCCTCCTAACATAAAAACATAAGCCCTTTTCATTTAGGACCAAACATTTTTTTAATGTTTAGCCTAGGTTCTAATCTTAAATGGCTTCATGTTTATTTAACACAAGTGATGACTTGAGATCAAAACCTTAGTCTAAACTACTACACATATCAAGCCCTAACTTAATGATTTGACTTGAACATATATCTAATGACTCTCACTTCCCTAGAGATCTAATCTAATAATGTGAGATCACCAAGGAGGAACTATGCATCAACCATACTTAATATGAAAATTTTCCTATGGGATTTAACTTGATAGCCTCACTCCCATCATTTAATGTTGATAAGGATGTCTTTGATGTTAGCAATACCATCAAGTTATACCTTATCCAAACTTTTACCTAAGTCTAAAAGGGGACCAACTTAATGTTTTGACCTTAGGCTTAGCATAGTAAACTTTAGCTTTAAGTTCATCATGTTTATTAGCACTATTAACTTAAGACTAATAATTTGACTTAATCCTATATGTAACTGAATGGATTGACTTAAAATTCATGCACTTCTATAGATCTAATGATCCACATTCACCCAGAGATTTGATCTGACAGTGTGAGGATATAGGGGATCCTCAAAGTTCAAATCCAATCATCTTTGACCTCTCAAACCAAGATCAATGGTCCTCACTACATCAACAATCTTGATCTAATAGATCGCATTGACTCTAAAATATAGAGAGTTCATGAGAACATGAAACATGGTGCTCCATCATTTAATCAAAGAAATTTTTTAGGCTTAAATTTGACAATATTGCTTCCATCATTTGACATTCATGAGGATGTCTTTGATGTTATCAAGGCCATCAAATTTAACCTTTGCCAATATTTTATCCAAGAAAAGGGGGCACTTTTTTAAAAACTCTCTAAAAATACCCTTAGCATATTAACATAGAAAACTTAGCATGAAGCATTTTAACCTAAGTTTATTATTTTTTATCAACATAAATAAACATTATGAATGCATTTTAGACCTAATGTTTTACTAAGGCCTCAAGCCTAACTTAACTGTGTGCTTCTCGTAGGATCTAATGGGTTGTGCTTGATCAGAGGTCCTAATCCAATGGAGCAAAGATAAAAGACTTGATTTCAAAACCAATGGCTAGTTTTTAAAGGAATTTTCATGGTGATGCCATAAAAATAAGCTTAGGAATGCCAAATAGGCACAATGTAATCAATAAATGACAAATTTAGAGATTTGACAAGCTCAAAAAGATATAATTTGCACAAGTGAGGCTATCCATAAGATCTAAGGCATGAATAAATTTATGAAGTCCACCACCTTTGCCATTAAAGCTCCAAGAAACCTTATCAAAACAACTTAAAGCCTTAATTTCATTAAATAAGATCAAATTTCATTTTGAGAAAATAAAATCCATTGATACACCTAAGGCAATTAAGGAATCATGGTAGCAGCTAGGCAACAATGGAAAGAAGAGGCATAATTGTATTTATCTATGAATAATGAGGGAAGACATTTTGGGGATATAGAATTGGACATTGGGGCACTCAACAACGGAATGAAGAACTAGTCAAAGATCTTCTTTTCTATTGAGGAAATATAGCCTCTCACTTATAATGAATAAAGGATCACAATAACCAAGAGGAAATTTGATGACTTGGTTGTTGAGACATAGTTGCATTAAACAAGCTCAAATTACATCCTAAACAAAGAAAATCTAGTCATACACCTAAGGCAATTAAGAAATAATGGCATTAGCTAGGCAATAATGGAAAGAAAAGGCAGAATTGTATTTGTCTACAAATAATGAGGGAAGACATTTTGGGGACATGGAATTAGACATTGGGGCACTCAACAATGGAATGAAGAACTGGTCAAAGATCTTCTTCCCTATCAAGGAAATGTAGCCTCTCACTTTTAATGAATAAAGGATCATAGTAACCAAGAGTAAATTCATGACTTGGTTATGATTTAGATATTTGGTCTTCAATAAGAAACTATAAAACTAGAGGTACTCAATTACATAGATATCTTTGTACTTATGTTTGTCAATTACAGAATTGATGGTGATTGTATAGTTATTAAAGGTGTCAAAATGGATAGTATAGATTCCCTTGTAGCTTTTTAGGGCTACTATAAACTCCATAGGACTCATGTAAACCTCCCCACCATCAAGAAATGAACAACCAAGCATAATTTGGACACTATTCTAAGACCCTAGTTAAACCAAGGAACCCACACATATCCAGGAACCATGATGGTAAGATCCCTATTATATAATTTAGGTAAGGCATTAGGATCATCATGACCCTATTGAATAGAGATTTAAGGGTATCCACCACAAACTATGCTGACCCTAAATGGGTTTCCTACATATATTTTATGGTGGAAGAGAAGTTAACTTCAACTATTAGAGAACTAATTAACATCCACTTGGGAAGACAATTCAGTGGCATAAAAGGGAAGACTAGCTAATAATTCAACACAATGTCCTATGTTTTGGACTCATTTATGGCCTACACACATATTATTGATATCAATAATTATTCCTCTCATAGCAAGATTACCATATCCCATCATTATTCAAAATTACATATCTTTAAATATAGCAATCACATGAAATTCATTTATGATTAAATATATCCTACTTTGGTTAATACTATCATAGGGAACCCCATGCCTAGAGCACACCCCATCATCAATAAATATTTAGAGCCCATGGACAACATATGGTATTACCCAAATTATACCATCATCAGGATGGAAGGAGTCATGACTCAGCCATATAGATTGTTAGTCCATGTCCCTATCAAATTGGATAACTATGAAATTGCTTCCCAAATCCTCCAAGGGATTGAAAATTTATGTAGAGAGAAGAGGAAAGGAATTTTTCATCCTTTCCCATTCTTGATTGGAAAAACCATGATTTATGGATGGAAATAGTTGGATGTTATGTCCAAACATAGATATGCCTTCTATTTTCAAAATGATGACCTCAAATAATGGGACCCAAATAACAAAGTTGTCCTCTATCTACAATCCAAGTAGCTGACCAAGGTGGCCTGTGAGCATATTATTATCCCATATGATTATCTCTACACCAAGGCTATAAACTTTGAGGAAGTACTAGCCAGGTGTAGGAAACATGGCTTTAAACTTGAGTATAGATTTCAAAGAGAGGAGAAAACTAGGGAAATTTGGTAGATAACCCCTTAACAAGATCATATATTACCTTCCACATCAATTTCACCTCCAAGACTACCATAATAGCAAGTGCTCAAAATTCAAGGACCTAGTGAGAGGAAATTAGAAGAAAGGTTAGGAGAAGGTCATTCATCATCATTTCCACCTCTATTACCACCTTCTCTAGTAGAGCACATTGATATGGTTTGCCTATAACCATATGAAATAATTGAGGGATTATTCAAAGAGCTTGTAGAGACCTATGGGTCAAATCAAGAAGATGAGGGAATTAAAGAAACCACAACTAAGTTGGCACAAGATGAAGAACCCTAAGTAGGTGAGATGGAAAAGGGGAAGGAAGTAGATTTACATTTAGTCCTTATCTCACAAAATAAAAAGGAATCAGAGATGGCCCTTGTTCCTAGATCCTCTAAAAGGCCAAAAGTGACATGGACCCATCCTACAAGTGAGGTTAACTTATTTAGTGAGGAGTTACCCATACATGGACCTGTCATCCCTGACTATTTTATATACAGAAAGATCTAAAATATTCCATCCTGGTCACATTCATTGGCACTTACTAGAACTACAAGTATTGATACCCATGCTGATACTAAAACCTTGGATTAGAGAGATCATGAAGAAGTAGGAAGAAAGGAGGATTTTTTAGGTAACTAAAGAGAGTGAAAAAAGAATGAAGGATCCTAGAGAATCAAGTGCTACTAGGATTGAGATCCCAAAGGCACCCAAATTCTTTGAACCAATAACCACTATGAAATACAATCCAAACATAGCTATATTAGAGAAGGTAGCAATAAATAAGGCCACAATAGGCACTCAGGAGTTCACTTTCCAAAGAGTGGAACCTTTTGTGGGTCTAATTCTTGTGTAAGGGAAAACAATAGGGGAACACCCCATCCATCAAGAGGTCATATCAAGTTTTGATGAGGCCCAATCAGTAATGACCTTAGATATGGTCAAGGGAATTAAACAAATAATTATCAACCTAGAAAAGGAGAAGTGGGACTTAGAAGCATAAGCTACATTTTTTAATCCCTAAAGACATATTGAAGATGTTATATAAGTATCTTCTTGACATATTTAAAGGATTAAAGACCATGAAGCTTACATTAAGTGCCTTGACCCATCAAGCTAAGATGTCATAGGTATTAATCATTCAATGGTAGGACTCTAAAGAATAGACCCCTAAATTGATCAATGTGCATACTACAAAACAAGTCAAAGACATCAAAATCATCAAATTGGGACATTTAAACATCATCTTAGTAGTCATAGAGGATAAAATATATGACATAAGAACTTGGTATAATAGTGTCAAAATTTTCATGAAGGAGGACAAGGACTTGATAGATAGAATGGAGAAGCTCTTGGAGACCTTCTTGGCAAACCCCTCTCAACCCACTACCACAGGCCTGATAGATGATGAAGAATTCAAGTTAATGTATTCATCTAGAACATCAAAAAAAAGAAAGTCTAGTCTATCAATGATAATCATAAGGTCCTTGAAATTATCCTTACATCAAGAAGGCATATTTTATAGGTACAATGCATCCAAGAACTCATGGCTAAAAGTGATAAAGAATTCAATACATTGGTAAATCGAGAGGAGGATTGTTTCATGAAACCTCCAGTAGATTTTGAGATGATTAATGAATAACACACTAAGGTGAAGGACATCCTCAATAAAAAAAATAATGAAGAGGATCCACTAATGTAATATGAAAATAATATTCTTTTGTAATGCATATATGCTAGTCTTTTAGCATATGCTAGTTATATTTGTCAAATTTGATGTAGGAGGTCATGTGTATTATAATATTTTTATAAATTATAACTATCTTTATCTTACATATATATGTTTCAAGAGGTTAACTATTACACTACCTATAAACAAATAAATTTGGCCACCAATGACCTCTAATCAGGCTTTTGACTAATTCTTACTAAAATACATAATTTGGCCTAAAAACATTAAAATTAATTAAATGAATTGAAATTTATATATTAAAGTGATGATTATGGTTATGGTATCCCTAAATGGGGCAATGTAATTTATGGGATAGCTAACTTTGATTAGATCATTTCGAGTTAAAATGCTAATTTTACACCTAGGTGTCTGAATTGCTCTTTCCTATCAAATATTTTTCACAAGATTTATGCCTTTGTTATTTTCTTTTGATAACATCATAAATAGGATAACAGATCCAATGCATCTAACATTACCTTATAATTATAATCCAGTTGAATTTTACAATGATAATAAGGCATTCTGATCAATTTGGGTAATTTGTGCATAAAGTGTTTAAACATGCATAAGAGATAATTAATCCAAATCAAGGCCTAATTAAAAATTACATGGAAACTTATTGAATACTTTGTTTTGGAAATAGAATATTAAATATATGCATCATTAGGTGACTTCATTTCTTTATAAGACATCCCTAAGTCATAAATTCCATAAATATTAGGATTCATTCCCTCCATGCCTCATCAAATCCTTTTATGCCTCTTAATTTCTCCTCTATATCAAATATTGATGAGCCTATTTATCAATTTTAATTACATAATTGGATTAATCCTTAGCCACACATCTCAATCATGAGATGGATGGTTCAATTTGATTCTAATCAATATCAAAAATATATAAATATGAGGTCTTACCACATCATTTTTAAGCTTAATTTGAGAAAATTTATAATGCATGATTGATTCTAAAAGCTTCATACAAACTAGTGTTACCATGCCAAATTGATTCCAAGCTAAGCTAAGCCAAATCCAAAGGTGCCAAAGAGAGATGGAGGTAGCCAAGATTCCATTGACAAGGACTTCATGAGCATAAAATTGATTAAGCCACTACTATAAAGGAATTTGGATAATCTAAGGAAGGTGAAGGAATTATTGTTTTTCATTACTTTTTAGTTGTGTTTGTTACTAAGCTCACCCTAGTAACTAGGCATGAAGATGTTAGTTTAGTGTGTTTTTTATTTGGTTTGATTCACTAATACAATACTAATCTTCTCTTATTATTTAAATTTCTAGTTCACATAATGGCACACTCAGTGGGATGATCTTCATGAAAGTGCAATCCAAAAACTTTTTTTTGTGTTTCATAGTTTTGATTCTCTTTTTATTGTTGTTTTTGCTTTGAGTAAAAATGGATAATAAAGAAATAAGAAATTTTTATTTAATTAATATTTTTGTCTTATTTTTTATGCATATATATAAATATGTCATTGATATTCTCTATAAATTATACAAAAAAATTATTTATATTTTAGAAATTTTAGCTATTTTAGTCATTGTCACGTTCTATTTTTTATTTTTCTAGTAAAAATAGTTAGAACAGAGTTCATAACATTTTTTGTATTAAATTTTTGGGCTTCAAATTTTGAATATATTTTCTCCTTAGATTTATTTTCATTCTCTCAGCATTTCATAGTAACCCAACTTATATTTTAAAACTTATGTTAAAAATACTAATTATAGGTTTTTATATTTTATGTGCAGGATTTTATGTGTTATGTTATATATTATTTTTATCCTTCTAATTTATTGTTTACAAGTGTTCATATATTTAATATTATTATTTTTAAATGTTTTCTTTAGATTTATGCTAACATTATCTAACCTAACATATTTACTTTTGGGGTGATGCCTTAAGGGTAGACAGGTAACCGACAAACTTAAAATTTATTAAAACATGTTTTAGACCATCTTTGGCATGATTTTAAACTGAATTAGGAACATTATTTTGGTGCTTAAATAAAAATTTAAGGTTATTAGATAAGTTTTTTAAGCATTAGTTTTTAAATTTACAACTAAGACCAAGGGGTTAAATGAACACCACCTCATTTTTCAAATTTGGGATTTGAAATAAACTCACCTTTCTAAGCTTTTTGTATTCACTTAGTTTAAAATATATTTTTGTTTGGCAAAGAGAGGGGTGTTACATGTATTCTCTTCCATTTTTCCCCTATATGTAACTCTTGGAATCAAAATATCCATTACTATTGCAAATAGCCTAGTCCAAGGCTTAGAAATAAAGTCATCTAAAGCACTCCCTAAAAACTCGTCAAAGTTTGAGTGACCTTGAAAATGACCCTAAAATCTTTCTATTTCATGCTTTCTTTATTTTTATGAAAACTTGGCTTAGGAGGGGGACTTCATCACTTCCTACGAGTTCTTTAGGAAATCTTTGACTCAAGGTTTCACCTCCCAGCATTAATTTCATTTGGCTCCTAATTAGAGTTGCACACGAGATGTAGTAGCACTTTGGACATCACAGTACACTGAGTGAATAATAGGATGTAGTGGTTACAAAAAGTACTAGACCTTTTTACAACAATCCAAGTGATATGGACCCAAAATCCATGCTTTTCTTTTGCATTATTTTGTGTGAAAGTCATTATGTAATTTATTCCCTTAGAACATTCATAAACTTATAGATCTTAGACAAAACCCCACTTGTTGTGAAAGTATTATTGGTGAAAGGTGCGCCTCAAGGTCCATGCCATAGTGTTTTCATTTGGGAGAAGGGGGTGTAAAAACCCTAATGTATAATGTTCATTTATTTTTGGATGAACACTTAAAATCTTCTAAAATGATGCATATTGATGGATTCTAACAATACCAAGAAACCTAGTCAATTTAGAGTCGAAGAAAGATTAATTAGTTGGTTTCGTCCTAGATTAACGTCTTGTTTGGAGTCAAAACTTGGTGTAAAAAAATGATACAAACTAAACACATGGTCCTCATTTTCCTTTGAAAAAAGAGGCATTATGTTTCCCATGTGAAATCATCAATTTTCCTTGTTCAAAGTTCATCAAAACTTAGAGAGTCATATTATCTACTTTAGAGAAGTTATGCTACCCAATTGAGTCTAGACCTTTGTCAAAATTGTTTAAGTCCTTCCTTTTTAATCTAAATTTACAATTTCACCTTTATAAGTTCATAGGGTTGATGTTCTAAGTGGGTTCACCATTTGTACTAAAATTGAGGGAACTTAGGTTCAAATTCCAATTTGGGTTGAAGGTCATTTAAGACTCATGATAATTATCACCACTTGTTTGACTTAAGTCATTTTGTGCTAAACACTTGCACTTTGAGTCTATACACCACAAAATTTTGAATCAAGAAAGATAGTGTTATGCTATCAAAATTATGGGAAACTATCTTTTCCTTAGAGAGTTTTTGAAACAAACATTTTGTCACATCTTTTGGTTAGTCTAACATTGTTATGCCACCCAAAACATTTCAAATATTATTTCATAGACCCTCTTATATAGAGTTCAAATTTGTTCCTACATTTTTAGACCAATCCTAGTGTAATTTTGTGATCCTTTATCTAGTATAGTTATACCATTCACTTTTGTCTAGCTTATTTGTTAAAGGAACCAAGTTTTATACCATTATTTGTAAGAAAATAAACTATCTCTAAAGTGCCTTTTGTTTCATACCTTATACCTAGTTGATCAAGTTCATGTCCAAGAATCAAATGCCTAGTGTTTATTAGAAATGTTTCAAATCTATTAGATTAAAACTTTCATCTATTTCAAAGTATAAATTTTGACATCATTTGGCCAAGAGTCCTAGCACATGCTTTGTTTGAGCCTAGATTTTGACATCATGTTTGGCCAAAAGACCTAGCAAATTTTAATTTCTTAGATTAGACTAATTTGAAACACTTTAACCTTAGAGTTTTGCATTTTTACTTTTGGCATATTTACTTGCTCATCTTTGTGTGAATAGTGAGACATTGGACATTTAACGCTATCTTATTTCTTCACTAAATCTTTGCATAAACCTTTTGATCCTTTTGATGAATTTGGACCAAGTTTGAACATAATCTATATTAGACATTGTCCCTTTTATATTTTTTGGAATTTTTTGACTTTTTTATCATAAAGGCATTGACATGGACCCCAATATGTATTACTACACTCGTAGTGGACTCATGTACAATCCAAGGATTAGTAATGTGGTTGCATAGAAAGAAATGGTGCAAGACCCCTATGTAGATAATATTTCTTATGAGATGGATTCTTATCCCTCTTATAATACTCAATTATGGAAATAAAGACAAGATCCTTTAGCTAACTATTTGGTTAACACACCACCTTATTTAGAACAAGACCAAAAATAAACTACACAATACCCATAGTGGATAAGCCATTTCTTCAATAGTCATATTATACTAATAAAACCTACACATGTACCTATAGTTAATACCATGAGTGGACCATCATACCAAGAAGTAGGAGTTTCTATATCCCAACCTCAGCTAGTTACTTCATCAAGTGTGTAACCAACAAAATTAGGTAGTCAACTAGCAACCAATGTTGTTCCTCAATAGTTGAATGTGATGAATCCTACTCCTTCTCAACAAGTGATGAGTAGTATTCCATAATAGTAGGTAAAATATAGTGTACCAATGTAATAGAGGCCAAATATATTACCACCTCAATAAAGGGAAACTAATTTTCCACCTCATCAGGTAGTGGCAAATATACCTCCTCAGTCATAGACCAATCTACCAATCTAAAACCAAATGTTGACTAGCCAATAATGTATAAATATTGGTCAATGATAGATGTTTAATATTCAACATGCTTTCAATTCTCAATGAGGATTCATATAATAAGGATGCTCCCATCTTTCTCATGTATCGACTAGATAAAAACTAATTCAAAGCGTGCCGCAAGTTTAGAGACAAGGTCTTGGTCCACAATTTTCCACTCAACAACAAGATTTGATTAGTTGATAGCATGTCCATTTTCAACCACAGTAGGCATAGTATTTTTATATCCCTCCATTCCAACTACAAAATCCTCCAAGTCAAACCTTTATTGCCAACCCAAACCAGAATATCATGTAACCAAATGTATAATTCCATGTATATCCTAATCAATGTATGTATATTTTTAGCCCATTTCCTAACCAAACCAATATAACCCAATAGATATTTCCATCATACCTTGGTCAAGGTGTCTGAATTATGACCTCCCAACCATCTAACTAAACCAATATTCTCCCTCAAACCAATGTTCCTTCTAGTTTCCTATCCCAAGAATTATAAGAAATTAAGGATGCAATTACTATTATTCAATCTAAAAAATAGAATAAAATTTTTAATTTGGATGATGTGTGTTATTATCTATTCAACATGGATTACTTATAGATACCATTTCCTCCAAGATACAAACCATCAAAATTCAATAAATACAATGGGAAAGGTAACTATAAGGCCCATTTAACTAAGTTCTTTGTCACATGCCAATAAATGGTATATAGTGATATATACCTTTTTTTTTGTTTTAAAAGAGCTTGGTTGGACAAGCCTTCAATTTTTTTTAAAGTTTCCCAAGAATTCAATAACAAATTTTGATGATCTTTTTGATAAGTTTATGTAGCATGTTTATTATAATCTCAAACATGAGATTTTATTGGTGGACTTAACACAAGAAAAACAAAAAGATGGTGAGAGTTTTGCAAGTTATCTATAGTGATAGAGAGCCCTTACAATCCATTTCACCCTCACTTTACTAGATAAACAATTAGCCATTATGTTTACTAAAAATTTGCATAGTGAGATAGCTTATCATTTGGAACTACAATGTGCACATACTTTCAAGGAGATCATTGATAAAGGTTTATTGATCGAGTGAGCACTCATCAATAAAGGATTCATCAAGATTAATTTCACTAATCAAAATCAAGGTACCAATTAGTTAAATGACCAAAATTAACATCCCAATCAAGCGCAAGCATCACAACTGACACAAGCCAATAAACAAAAAAGACCAAAGCAATTCAACCACAATAGGAATGTTGTGGGAAATGGATTATCTAAATCATGTCATGTCCAAATAGTAAAAACATCATATTTACCACCTTTTTAGCTTACTCCTCAAAAACCTCTCTAACTAATGTCACAAGCACAATAACCAAGACCTATGCAATAAATACAGTAGCCTTTATCATTATAAACCCTTCCTTCAAAGAGAAATGTGCCTATGCATCATGTCTTTAGTGACCTAGGAAAGCCTATTGAATCTATATTTTTCAAACTTGCCACTACTAATTTGATTAGTTGGCCTATACCAAAGCATTCTCTATAAGGCATTATATATCCTGATCGGTACCATGAAAATAAATTCTATGAATATCATCAGGTTAGTGGGCATAATCTATGAATATGTGTTCAAATTATGTGTTTGATTGAGAATATGTTAGATAATGGGGATATAACATTGGATAATTATGCTTCCACTTCCAATCAAACTCTTAGGATTTACCAAAATCCCTTTCCCTGACATAAAAATTAGCAACAACAACACCAACTAGTGCAATAATAAAATCAACAATATCAAAATCAAAGGTTAGACCAACAGAATGAGCAGAATCAACAAAATCAATAGTAGAACCCATAATGATAGAATAATATACAAATCTAAGGTCATAATGGTAACAACCAACAAACCTACCATGTAATTGTACATGACCACAATAGGGTTGTAGGTCATATTGCAAGGGGTAGCATTAACACCATCTTCACTAATCCTAGACCAAGTGTTAATCAATCTAGATCATTGCTAGACAACAACACTCGGTCAAATTACATGGATAATCCTTCTTTGACTTGGGACTGCATACATGCAAGCTATAAAAACTAGACATCCACTTTTAGATCTTATATTGACAACTTTGCTTGCCACATGACCATATACAAGTGCACTAGAAATTGAGACTTATCTTATTTGGCCCCATACCATTCCCAACATTTTTTAGTGATCATGGTCTAATATCTAATCTTGATTATGTAATCATAACTCAAAAGTTAAAGATTACTACCCCAGGCCCATAACCATCTGTTACTTTACCTATTATCCAACCATCCATTGAGCCTTAGAATAAAACAGTCAATACTAATCAAGATAAGAAGTTTGATATTATGGAAAAATTACAAAAGACACTAGCATAAATTTCTATTTTATATTTTCTATGAACATCATTAATCCATAAGAACATCTTAAATGAGTTTTTAACCCAATTCACTATTGCTAGTGACATATCCCCTGATCAATTTCAAGCTTTGGTTAGACACCTAGCTCTAACCCAACAAGTCACATTCAACAAAGCAATAT
Organism: Torreya grandis; assembly: GCA_037957365.1. Taxonomy (NCBI): domain Eukaryota; kingdom Viridiplantae; phylum Streptophyta; class Pinopsida; order Cupressales; family Taxaceae; genus Torreya; species Torreya grandis. The sequence goes on from JARHVA010004212.1 coordinate 575,563, forward strand.
GTCTTCCCTTGGGCCACTTTATAACAACCCATTGTACATAGAAGTTTATACAAATCAACATAAAGTAAAATGTGTCATTATAGATAATGGATCAGGCCTCAACATAGTGTCTCTAAAGCTCATCAAGCTTCTTGGGTACATAATGGCAGATCTCCAACCAGAAATGATAACCATCAAATCCTATGATAATTAGGAAAGAGAATCACAAGGCACCATAGTTTGCCAGTTATCATTAGACCTTTGACCCATGAGACACTTTGTCATGTGATTGATCTTGAGTTATCATATAATATGCTTCTAGGCAGACCTTGCTTACATGAGATTCATGAAATCCCATCAATGTTGTACTAATGTAAAAAGTTTTCCCACTTAGGGATGGAAGTGAATATTCTAAGAGGTTTACACCCAAATGAACATTGTAAACATCTTAGGCCAAATTTCAAAGCTAAAATTATCAGTACAACATGAATCCAAGTTCTAAGTAGGATAAAATAAAGGCCATAATTATCGATCCTCCAGAAGATAATTGCATATATCCAAATACCTTATATTCCCTTTCCCTTATGCTACCTCCTAAAGCTTCCAATCATTTCACCATTTTAGATAATGGCTCAAGGGATTATGTGACCCATGATACCTTCCATATTTCCAATCTTCCTCAGAATCCAAATACCTTTGGGAAACCTAAAAATACCCCACACATGCATTGGAAACAAAAGAACAAAGATAAGGGACCTATCATGTTTGTACCAACATCTGGCCTAGAACCAAACCCTCTTGAAGGGGATAAATCATGGTTGTACAATGACAACCAAGCTAATTTTTATAAAATTTCAAAGTATCATATTCCTAATAGGATCATGGAGCATCAAGATTATGAAGTAAGAGGCCTCAAACTAAATCAACAAGGAACCATTGAGCCAATTTCCATGACTAAGTACATAAGACCCTATAGACTTAGATTTAAACTGCTTGAGGGTGACCCCATATATCTTATTCAATTTCCATCACTGGTGGCTAGTGATGATGATTTCAACAATGAAGTAGATTTTGATCATAGTCTCACCTTTGATGACCTAGCTAAGACTAACTTGTTTGATAACACTACCATATGTACTCTTACCCCAATAATTTGTCACAATCCATTGACATTATACTATCCCTAACTGATAGATTGGGACCAATAAGAATCCAATTTGTTGATTGATTAGTTTCAAAATGATGAGGCATTATGTGAATTTTTAGGCCTTAGAGACAACATTCTGTTGGGAGATCACAAATCAAGATTCTCAATTACATTAGATCTTAAAGCCTATTTTAGAGAGTAGGTGAACACACTTAGAAAAAAAACAAATAAATATAACATTAAGATCCTCAAGTGAAAACCTCTTTAAAGCACTTTTTGACCAAGGAAAAAATAAAGATAAAGGCTAGTTTAGTGGTGAAAACCTATTTCAAGTGTCGTTAGACAAGGGTGTTTATTCTTATTTGAATTTAAACCAAGAGACCACCAATGATTAACTTGCATATGGATCTAAGTTTATTTTTGTGCAACAATAAGTATTTGATAAAATTATTAAAGAATTTCTAACTATTTTTATCGTATGGCTAGATTTCCCATTGGGGGACTCAGATTCATCATGCCTAGGAGATGTTAAAGAGAAAGTCCTAACAAAGGACCCTGATATAGCCCAATAGTTCAAGTCTTTGCCTACTATCTTACAAGATGGTTTGACCCTTGTAGTCAAAGATATAATAGAGGTAAACATCAAGACTCCATCAGACCTAAAATGGATAAAATTAGGTGTGTCCCTCACTAAAGAGGAATGTGAAGTCTTTACAACTCTATTGAGAGAAGTTGTAGATATCTTTGCATGGGTTTATTCTAACATGCCAGCTTTGGACTCTGCCTTAGTTCTACACCACCTTGTGGTCAATCTTAATGCTAAATCAGTGAAACAAAAGATATGTAAGATGCATCCTCACATTGCTATCTTGGTAATGAAAGAGTTGGAAAAACTCATAGAATCAAGATGTATTTGGTCCATTGATTACTCATAATAGATATGTAATGTCATACTTATTAACAAAAAGCTTGAAGGAACCATAATCTATACTAATTTTTGAGACATAAACAAAGCTTGTCCTAAGGATGAATTTCTATTGCCTAATATTGACATGATCATTAACTCTATGATAGGTTATGAAATGCTTTCACTCATGGATGGTTTTTTAGGATACAACCAGATCAAAATAGCATTAGAAGACCAACGTAAAACAACATTCACCACTCTACGGGGAACATTTTATTATTAGGTAAATAAATTTGGTCGTAATAATTCTAGAGCTACATATCAAAGGGCCATGACTATCATATTCCATGATATGATGCATGATATTGTTAAAGACTATGTCAATGACATATTAGGAAATTCTAAAACTAGGGCTAACCATCTAGTAGTACTATGTAGGATATTTAAAAGATTATAAGAGTATAAAGTTAGGCTCAATCCAAAGAAATATGTGTTTGGAGTAACCTTAGGAAAGTTACTTGGATTTATTGTGTCTTGTAGGAGCACTAAAGTTGATCCATCCAAAGTTCATGTTATAATCAAGATGTAACCACCAACTAATTTGAAGCAACTCCATAGTTTTTAGGGCATGATCTATTCAATATAATGCTTCATCTCTCAATTAGTAGACAAGTGTCATCCATTTACATGTATTTTAAAGAAGGGAGTTGCATTTCACTAAGATGACCACTACCAAATAGATTTTCAACAACTCAAGGACTATCTAGTTAATCCACCTATTTTTTACCTCTTATGCTAGGAAGGCCATTATTATTGTATCTATCAGCTATTGATAATGTCTTATGGGAAATTTTAGCTCAATATGATAACAATGGAAAAGAGCATGAAGTATACTACTTAAGCAATACCTTGGTCACATATGAACACAACTATGTGCCTATTGAAAAAGCTTGTCTAGCCATGGTCTTCACAACTCAGAAACTATGCCATTACATGTTGAACAATAAGACCATGGTCATTGAAAAAGTAGATCCACTCAAGTATCTACTATCTAGAATGGCTTCACAAAGTAGAATGGCCAAATAGATCATTCTTGTTAGTGAATTTGACATAGAGTATGTCAATCAAAAGGAAATCAAAGGATAGATCCTTGTATATCAACTTGATGAAGCACCCCTTATCAACACAAAGTCACTAACATTTCATTTTCCTGATGAATCCATAATGACCATCATTGACACACCTCTTGGGGAGCAACATTGGAAGATATATTTTGATGGTTCATTTACTACACATGGATAAGGGGTAGGTCTTTTATTTATTATACCAAAGGGGTATCTAACCCCTAAATCATTCAAAATCAGTTTTTCTTATACAAAAAACATGGCTGAGTATGAAGCACTTATCATAGGACTTTGATAGGTAGTATAATGGAATATATCTCATCTAAAAGTTCATGGTGATTCTCAATTAATCATCAATCAGGTCACAGATCATTTTCAGACCAAAGATGACAATCTAATTCCATATAAGGCTATGGTTGATACCCTAAAATAAAAAATTGTAAATATCCAATTTGAGCATATACCAAGGGCTAATAATAGAACTATAGATTCCATGGCTACTATCGGCTCTCTGATTTGATAAATAGACAAAGCTAGAGAATATTAGTTCTTTGTTGAGAATTTATTTGCACTAGCTCATGAACCTTCAATCATTGTAATGATTTGTGATATTATTGGTCCTAATTCTATATGGTACTCAAACCTTTATAACTACCTTCATGACCAATTTCTACCACCTAGCCTATCTCTAAAAATAAAGCCTTTATTCATCATTTCATTCGTTATACTATACTTGGATCTACCCTTTACCACTATAGTTTTGATGGAAATATACTTCGTTGTTTAACTTTGATAGAGTCTACACTAGCATTAAGAAAATTTCATGGAGTATTTGGAGACCATTCTAATGGGGTAGTATTATTTAAAAATTTCTTGCATACTGGTTATTACTTGCCCATGATGGTTGTAGATGTAGTTGTATATGTAAATAAGTGTGACAAATGTTAATAGCATGCTAATTTGATTCATGCCCAAACACAAACTCTAAAACTAGTGTTGAGAACATTTCCATTTTCTACATGGGGACTTGAACTCATTAGGAAGATCAACCCCACTTCATTTGATAGCCATAAACATATCCTTACCACCACTAAGTGTTTCACTAAGTGGGTTGAAGTTATACCCCTCACATATGTGACTAAAAATCAAATTTATAAATTTATCTTCAATCATCTCATTTTCCACTATGGATCCCCTAACATTATATCTAATAATGGAGGATTATTCAAGAACAAGTATGTAGACTAGTTATGTACTACATATAACATCACACAACATTTTTGTATAGCATATTACCCTCAATGTAATGGCTAAGATGAAGCATCAAACAAAACCATTATCAATATTCTCAAAAAAAATTGTCAATGATGCCAATTATGATTGTCACTTTCAGATATTCCCTACCCTTTGGGCATACCATACCAATCATCATAATCCTACAAGAGCCACTCCATACTCACTTTTTTATGGTGTTAAATCCATCCTTCCCATTGAGGTCAAATTGTCTTCACTATGCATATCTTTCAAACATGTCCTAGATGATCATGATTATCGAGTAGCTCTCCTATAAGAGCTAGACCTACTTGATGAAAAATGCATAGTTGTGCTCAATAATCTTCAAGCATATCAAAACTAACTCAAAGGCCACTATAATCAATGTTTTAAATATAGAAAATTTGAACTTGGTGATCTTGTTATTAAAGAATACCATGGCTGAGAAGAAGCATAAAGGTAAATTCAAACCAAACTAGATAGTGCCTTTCATCATTACTACAGATTATGAATTAAGGGCATACAAGCTTACCGCATTAGATGGAGATGAACTTTCTAAGCCAATGAATATTATTCACCTCAGGTGGTACTATGCTTGAGTGCTAAGGGGTATTATCTATAAAGACCATTTTAGTGGTCCCATTTTATCACTATTCTTCTTCATACAAATATAATTCTTATCTATCCTCTTAACCTTATCTATTTTACCATTCCATTTTATCAACCAAACGTGTTCTAAAGTCTAGCCTGTTTGACTTGGTTTTTGCCATTCATTACACATTTTCATCATCAAATAATTTGATCAATTTCATTAGTGGTTTCAAGTACTTTAGAGAGATCATATTTTGGATCAATAAGATGAAAGTTTCAGTAGTTGCATCCTTCTTTTGTTATTCTTTTCTTATCACTAGTCTTGCTACTAATTATAACTACCTTTGGGAAAATTAGTACCATTGATCTATAATGTTGTATCCTAATTATAACCACCTGTGGGAAAATTAGGATCAACATTTATTTATTAAGTTTTGACATATCAACTTATCACTTCTTATGCCATATTATGCCTTTTTACCACCTGTGCCTATTTTGTTTGAATTGACTACTAAACTAGTCAAATTCCTCCGTTATAGGGTGGAACTATAGTGACTTGAGGTCTTACTCTAGGAATATGTAGGTAGCACTCAATACTTATTGAGGTCAGCTCAATCACCTTTTCTACCATGCTCTCACCATTTTTTGAGCTTGACCCATTTATTGTCTTGTCATTATTGATCAAGTTGACATACTTCCAAAATTTCAAAAAAAATTGTAAAATCGTTAGAAAAAATCAAAAACATTTGACCACTTGTTTTCCTTAACTATTCTAGGAACCCTTACTAAATTAAAAGAAAACCACTTGTCACTTAGTTTCCCCGTCCTTTTTAGCCTTTTCTCTCATGCATTTACCATTTTTCAAGACCATTCCTCTTGTTTTATCACATCCACTTTGTTTGTTTTCATCAATTATCATGTTCTCCCCATTGCTTCAGAGAACTACATTTAGCCTAAAGTTTTTTATTGGATATTACATTGCTGGAACTATGTAGGTAGTATCCACTTGCCTAGTGCATATGGAGATAAATCAGCGACCCCCTTCCTTTTCTTTTATTCTCCCATTTTGTTTGTTTGTTAAGTTTTCACCAATTTTTTTAGGGTCAATGTTCATATGGTTTCTATTGCATTATTTATTTGTTTTTCTCTACTTATTTTGTTTGTTTCTAGCTATTTGTTTGTTTTCAACACTGTTACCTTGATTCAGTTTGTGTGTGTTCATTGGGTGACTTTTTTCCCACACTTATACTAAAATCCATCCATATTCAAATTTTTACATTGTCAGCATGGTTTCTATCATTAGTACATTGTTTTATATTGAGTATTAGATTATGAGAGTTAGTCTTCATGCATATTTTAGCCAAATCCTCATGATGTTATACCATGATTCCCTACCAACATGTGCTAAAAAAAACTTCAACTTCAAGAAGTCTATTGAACAATGGTGACATCAACATCTCTTTGGCATTAACATCCCGATTCAATCCCAATAATATCCAAAATAGATTAATTAACCAAAAAAAATTCAACCTTTATTAGTTTAGATGAGCATATCCTTACTAGTAGGTTATTCTAATTCATCATTACCCTCTGTGTTAAGTTATCATAATCCTCAACCAAGTTTATCATGTTTTCCATAATCAAGGTCCAATGATTATAACCACTTATGGACAAATAATTGCACACCATCCCACCTGCATTTCTCAATGATTATAACTGCCTTTGGGAAAATCATTATGTTGTCACCACTTTACTTTTTCTACCCATATAGGGTCATGTTGTTATATTGTTTGTCTATCCTAACTAGGGCAACTCCATATTCTTAATGATTATAATCACATTTGGGAAAATCATTATGTTATCATACCACATTACCACTATCAAGGTACAATGATTATAACCACCTTTGGGCAAACCATGGTATACCATCCCACTTGCAATCATAATGATTTTGACTAATTTTTCAGTATCATTATGTTTTCACCCCATCATCTTTCCTTTTTTTGGTTCCCTCATTTAACTTCTTTGTTTTTAAGGGACCATTTATCGACTTACTTGTGCCAACCATTCCCTCAAGGGGGCATCATATAGTTATTTTATCATCATTGTAGTTGTAAGAATGCAAACCTTTTCATTCTTTGAGAAGATATTACTATGCTTATATATTTTAATGCCTTCCCAAATAAGGGAAAACTATAGACACCTAAATCTAGCCACTAATGACCTCCAATCAAGTTTTTGACCAATTCTTACTAAAATACATTAAATGAATTTAAATTGACATATTAAAGTATTGATTCTAGTTAGGGTATCCCTAAATGGGGCAATGCAATTTATGGGTTAGCTAACTTTGATCAGATCATTCTGAGTCAAAATGCTAATTTTGCACCTAGGTGCTCTAAATTGCTCTTTCCTATCAAATCTTTTGAAAAAGATGCATGCCTTTGTTATTTGTTGTCGATAACATCCTAAATGGGATAATGGATCCAATGCATCTGACATTGTCTTCTAATTCTAATCTATTAAAATTTTGGACCAATAACAAGGCTTTTTGATCAATTTGGGTAATTTGCATATAAAGTGCTTAAACATGATTAAGAGATAATTAATCCAAATCAAGGCCTAATTAAGAATTCCATAAAAAATAATTGAATACTTTATTTTGGAAATAAATTTTGAATATTTGCATCATTAGGTGGCCTCATTTCTTGGGACGACATCCTTAGGCCATAAATGCCATAAATATTAGGATTCAATCCCTCCATACCTCATCAAATCCCTCCATACCTCTTAATTGCTCCTTTATCCCAAATATTTATGAGCCTATTTATCAATTTTAATTACATAACTAGATTAATCCTTAGCCATGCATCTTAATCCTGATATGGATGGTTCAAGTTGATTCTGATCAATCTCAAAAATCTATAAATAAGAGGCCTTACCACATCATTTCTAATCTTAATTTATGAAAATTTATAATTCAGGATTGATTCTAAAAGCTTCATGAAAATTAGTGTTACCATGCCAAATTGATTTCAAGCCAGGTCAAGCCAAAGCTAAAGGTGCTAAAGAGAGATGGATATAGCCAAGATTCCATTGCCAAGGGCTTCATGAGCACAAAACTAAGAAAAAAAATACTACAAAGGCATTTGGAGCATCTAAGGAAGGTGAAGGAATTATTATTTTTCCTTACTTTTTAGTTATGGTTGTCATTTGTTTTTGTTACTAAGCTCACCCTAGTAACTAGGAATGAAGATGTTAGTTTAGTATGTTTTTGATTTGTTCTCATTCACTAACATGATACTAATCTCCTCTTCTTAGTCAAATTCCTAGTTCACACTACCTATGTTCTCTATAAATACATAGGGGTTACCATTTTGTAAAGGGAAGGACTCTAAGAAATTATATACAAGAAATCATTTTAATACAATTAAGGAATTCTAAAAGGATTGTCTGAATAGTATGTTAAAGCTAATGTTATCTCTCAGTTACATGTTAATGTCTTACATTTGAATGGTTCCTTTCATTTTGATCTACATTTTTTGTCATAATGTTGTTAAATTGTACTATGCTAGATTAGCTAAAATATCTTAGGTATACTTCATTTCAATTGATCTAGATTTGGATGGTTCTCATGCTATTCATGTTATAATAGTAAACTCTTTAAAGTAAATCTAGTTCTCATTTATACTTTCTATATTTCCTTTAATGTTTGCATGGTTTATGATCGAATCTAGGTTCATACTATTACATCATAAATTTGTTCATGTATGCTCAAACCAATTAGTACCTTGTCATGATATTTGAGATGGAAGCCTACAATCACATTTTCTTTTTTGCCTTACCCTCCTTTTTTATATTTTATTTATCAAAGCTCACTTTAGTTTTATATCATTGTTAATATCTACTTAGGTTAGTTTGTGGATCATAAATATCATGAAGTTTCAAATATGCATGACCCTGGTGGCTCCCAACCACCAAATTAAATAGATATTATGGATAGCTCTCACACTCTAATTTTATTCCACCATAGACATTCCAAATTGTCAAAAGTTACAAATCATGACCTAGATCCTTAGGATCCTAAAATGAGAAGTGTTCATCAACACTAAGAGTACCCGTGAGATAGTTAAAAGCATCAATAGGAGAAAGAGCTCTGCTAGCACTAAAAGGAGGGCCATTTTATCAATTATAATATTTATTGCATTAAGTTTGAAGGATTCTTAACCATTATGAGTGATTATTCACTCTAAGTGAAAATATCGTTGATCTTTAAGTGCTTTCCCACATATCTTTGTGCTTTGTAAGTCAAAGGTCTTAGTTCTCTATAAAGAAACTGTTAAATTATAGTAAAGATGGCTTCAAGTTTTAAGAATTCATAGTATTTGAGATTAGAATGACTTATTTTGGTTGAAGATTGATAATTATTTATGAATATTGAGTTTACTTAAGTCACATATTGCAAAGAATGATCATCTTTGCATAATTCAACACATCTTTGAGCTTTCTTAGTCAAAGATCAATGTCCTTTATCCCTTTATGAGTAAATATTTAAAAAATAGGCTTAGTGTGTAGGTTGTTTATTGTTCTTTGTGAAATATAACTTGACACACCATACTTCAAATAATATCCTTAATCTTCAAGTTGGAATTACCAAGGATTAGGACCAAATCACATTTAGAGACTAAAGAACCCTGACTCGAGCTAAAAACCCATAAAAGAACTAGGAAAGATAAAGGAAGGTGTAGGCAGTCCAAGTCTATATTATATTTACCCTTACAATGGGTTCCTATGTTCAATCTTCATCTAGATATGGCATGGATTGGAAATTTCCCCATCAATATACTAGGTGTAGTTCATGACTTACGACATAATCCTAAAAGGTACCTACCAATATTTAGTCCAATTAGTGTTACAACTATAGAAGAACATGTTAAATCTTTCAAGGCTACTTTAATATTGATAAATATTATCCATGAAAATGTAGCATGTAGGTTATTTCCATTTACATTCAAGGATGTTGCATATGAATGGTTCCTCAATTTGTTTGATGATTACATCACCTCATGGAATGACTCTAACACTGTTTTCATTGATCAATTTGAAAATATCATAAGCCCCTACATCATTTACCAGTAATTCACACCCATTAAGAGGGATGCAAGTGAACCTATTATATCCTTTAATGCCAAGTTCCAAAATATGTTTAGTCAAACCATGTATCCATACAAACCTAATGAGGCTTTAGCTCTAAAAGTTTATAAAGATGCAGTGGACCCTATGACTTATGTGTTTCTAAAAAGGGCCCTTCTAGATATCAACACATTAGCCTAGGCTTATTTTGAAGTGGTGGTTATTAGTGACCACATGCAGCCCCAAGGGTAGATGGATTATTTTATCCCAAACATTAACCCCCCAATGCCTATATTAAACCTTTTCCCAACCAATAACAAAAATTCTCTAGCCTTAAACCAGATCCCCACTCTGAATGTATTACCTAATAACCATGTTGATCCTAATCAAAACCTAGGTTTCTTGAGTAATCAAGATACTAATGGATCTCACATAATGACCAAAAATATTTAGTATCAGTCAATGGTACTAACAATAGCCAAGTATAAATCTCTAAAATACCTAAGAATGATAATGAATCTATATTAAATATGGTCCAAAAGATTAGCACATATTTGTTCCAACTACAAAAACAAGTTGATAATGCTAATTGTAACTTTGGAAGGTACTTCACCTTCCAAAAGTTTAAAAAGCCTGGAAATAGATTTTAGAATGATATCTTCTACAAAAACAAAAAATCCAATGAGACTTCTTCTATCAAGAAGACCATGGATATTAATCTCACTAATACTGTCTTGCCAGACTATTGTAGGGTACATGCCACATCTAAACATGGTGAGATTGATTACATTGAGTTTTCCAAATCCTTTAAAGCTTTCCAAGAATAACTTGACACATATGAGGTAGTATCAAATAAATATACTACTAAAATTCCTTCTGTGTCCAAGCCATCTAACCAAGTGCACATGGTAGAGACATTATAATTCCCTTTCCAAGACAATAATGAGCCCAAAAATATTCTTGAAGAGATTAAAGCATTCTAGAAATTATTGAAAACCTACCCTCTAATAAATATATTAATAAAAACATCCATTGACTACTTTGATTACCCCTAAAAATTATGGGACTCATCCATACACTACATCAAGGAATGATCCTAAACCACCTAAGGGTAGTTCTTCCAAACCTACTATTGAACATTCAAACAAGACTGGTTACGACATTATGGAGGATATGTAGAAGATCAAATATAACATCACTCTACATGAGCTAATATAGATTATAGAACAAAGAGACTTGTTCTTGGAATCATTATCCAAGAAACATGGGAAGCCTCCAAAAAGTGATAGCATAAATGTAACTATGAAAATAACTAAAGCAAAGTCTCCACCCTTCTTACTCATAGTCAAGATATTTAGAAAGAATGTCCATAATTTCCTTTTAGATTTTGGAGCCTCAACCAACATCATTACTATAGGGATATGTGAACAACTTGGTTTAACACAACTCAAGTCTAATAGAGTGGTCACACAATTAGACAAGTCAAAATTTAAAGTCATTGGGGAATTATTGAATGTGCATATGCAATTGGCTAGTGAACCAAGAGTTCAGCAATTCATGGACATATAAGTGGTGGATATCCCTAGTGCTTATGGATTACTCCTTAGTAGAGAATGGACTAAGTATTTGAATGGATACATTTCTACTGACTGCTGCCACTTATGGTTACCTTGGAAGGGTGTTCCAAATCAAATAAGGGTGGAAAGAGAGCCAAGGATGAAACACATGATAACATAATATAATGTTGTCAATGAAAAGGTGAACTTCCTAAAATATAATCTAGGAATATCCATTTTAGAAGCTATAAAAGAACCTAGTTCCAAGAACCCCCTCTAATGCCTAGCCTATGGAGATTATATGTTGATGGTGTCAGATGTAAGTCAGGATCAGGAGTTGGTATTCTATTGATAGACCCTAAAAAAATATATATCATGCATCTTATAAATCAAAATTCCCATGAACTAATAAATTGGATGAATATGAAACTATCATCCTAGGGTTTTAGCTTGCTATTAAGCACAAGTTTAGGGAAATCCTTGTTTGTGAAGATTCTAAAATTTTGGTCAATCAAGTAAGAATCAAGTACCAATGCAAGTTATCTTACCTTAAGAGGTACAAGTTTAGGGTTTAAGACTTGGTACAAATCTTTTTATGCTTTAAACATTTTGTCTATCCCTAGGGATAAAACAAAATTGTTGATGAGCTTGCCTCTATTGTAGCTAATCTTATGCCCAATAATGATTCCCCCAACTTTAGTATTGAGCTAATACCATGCCCCTTAGTCATCAACAATGTGAATCATTTTCAAGTATTCAATGATGATTAAAAAACTCTATATTTCTTGACTAATTTTGGGGCCTTTGAAGCTCACATCATTGATGAAGCTAATGAAATCTCTCTTGAAAGGGATCTTAATGGTAAAATCATCCAAATAAATGACAATATGATACATAAAGGGATGCTTTCATTGGAAATGTTGTTTGATCATGACAAGATTACTAAAACACCTAAGGTACCCAAAGTAAGTGGTAAGGACTATCATGCATTAAGTCTTGGCCCACATGATTTGTCCCAACAAGTGAACATAGGAAAGGCTTGTACTAAAATGGAAAATAGATAGGCTAGAGAGCTGATTGCAAAATATAAGGATGTAATTGCTTGGTCTTATAAATATCTAAAAAAATTTGACCCAAGGGTTATTACTCACACCATACCCCTTAAGGAAAATTTCAACCCATTTAGGTAAAAGCAAAGACTTGTCAACCCTATCTTGGAACCCATAATCTTTAAGGAGGTCAAGAAACTACTAGATGCAAGGATTGTGTTTCCTATTAGGCATTCCACTTGGGTTGCTAACTTGGTCCTAGTCAAAAATAATAATAGATAAATCAGATTGTGCATAGACTTTAGAAATCTTAATAAAGCATTTAAAATTTACAATTACCCCTTGCCTTCTCTAGACTAGGTCATCAAAGTTGTTTCAAGATCAGCCATGATGTCTTTCTTGGATGGATTTTCTAGATTTAACTAAGTGCTTATTTCCAAAGAAGATATAATGAAGATAACATTTACCACTAAATGGGCAACATATGCTTACAAAATAGTGCCCTTTGGACTAATTATTATAGGGGTAACCTTTTAGAGAGCCATATACCATGCTTTACAAGGTCTAGTAGGAAAATGCATCATCATATACATGGATGATCTAACAGTGTTTTCCAATAATATATAAGATCATTTCATGCACCCATAACAAGTGTTTGAAAGGTTTAGGAGGTATGGCATATCCATCAACCCCAAAAAGAGCATCTTTTACATTACTTGAGGAAAACTATTGGGGCATGTCATCACCAAAGAAGGGATCTCCATATATCTTAAGATATTAGAAGCGATTTCCAAGATTGAGCTACCTAACAATCAACAAGAACTAAAGTCATTCTTTAGGAAGATCAAATTTGTAAGGAAGTTCATCTCAAGATTTGTTAAGATTGTCAAACCCCTGAATGATATGATTAAGAAATATGCTAAAATATCTTTGCATGAAGGATCCAAGAAAGCATTTGCTGACATTAAAAAGGTAATTAGTCAAGCCCCAATCTTGATAGGTCCTGACTTCTCAAAGGACTTTTACTTATATTCATTTTTTTCTGACCACACCATGGCTATAATCTTGACTCAAAATATTGATAGAAATGACAACCCTATAGCCTTCATGAACACCAATTTTAAAAATGTAGAAGTAAGTTATTCCATGATTGATAAGCAAGCCTATGCACTAGTGAAGGAAATAAAAAAATTCATACATTACATCCTTAGAAATAAGGTGCATGCCATCTTACCAGGCCCAACCACAAAGCTTATGTTGAGTCAGAATGAGCTTGGGGAATGAACAAGCAAGTAGATGTTATTCCTACAAGAGTATGATATAGAAATGAAGATTTCCAAACTGGTGAAATTTTAGCACCTAGTCGAGTTGATTACCAATACTAATCCTAAGCTTCATGTCATGCAAGTTGATCAGTAGAACTTCTATCCTAATGAATGGTATGACTCTCTAATCCACCTACTTATCAATGGTTATTTTCCCCTAGGACTCACCAAAAAATAGAATAGATCCTTAAGGCTCAAATTATCCCATTACCTCATCAAAAATGGATTCCTATATAGGAAGAACTTTTAAGTGATCTACTTAAGGTGTGTGTCTAAAGAAGAGGCTTCTAAAATCATGTCCACTTTTCATGAAAATCTAGGTAGTGGACACCCTTCAAGGAGAACCATAGCTCAAAAGATTATTAGGTCTAGGTACTATCGGCCCACCACTTTCAAGGATGATCAAAGGCATGTTAGGGAGTGCCACTCATGTCAAATATTTACCACAAAAGAGCTAAAGGCAACCATACTTTTGTAACTAGTGATGGTAGACAAACCTTTTACATAGTGGGGGTTATAATTTGTAGGGGTAATTAAACCTAATTCCTCTAGAGGCCATAGTTATATCCAGACTACTATATATTATTGCATAAGGTGGAATAAATCTATAACCACCATATAATGTAGGACATAGGAGGTGATCAACTTCTTGGAAAAAAATATTTGCACTAGATTTGGAACCCTAGTTTCCTTAGTTTGTGACAATGGATCTACATTTATATCTATATAAATGCTTTAATGGACTTATGATAATGGAATTTCTTTGAATTTTACATCCAATCATTATCCTCAAGGAAATTGAGTCTTTGAATCTACCAATAAGAATATTATGAAATCCAACAAGAAGTATACTATAGATAATCCTAGAACATGGCACAAAATCCTTAAGTATGCATTATGGGTTGATAGGATAATGATCAAGTAAGCACTCAAGGCTCCACCATTCTTGTTGGTGTATAGTCAGAAACCTATCTTTCCCATTACCCTCAAGTTACCCAGTTTCACATTTATGCAAGAATACATGAAAGAGAGCTAAGAACTAGCCATTTTCTAGTTGTTAGACATCATTCAAATGGAGGATGCTAGAGAAAAGGCATTTTTAGACTTTAGTAGACTTCAAAAAAATATGAAAACATGGTTTGATAAGAGGCCCAAAGTGAAGGTATTCAGGCAAAGATACCTAATCCTCTTTTGAAATAAGGCATTATAACCTAAAGGCAATCATGCTAAGTTTACACCCTTGTGGATTTGCCCATACCAAATTTTAAAAAAATCTTAGGAAACAACACTTTCAAGTTAAAATACCTTCAAGGAGTAGAATTCACATTGTCCACCAATGGGAAATATCTCAAACACTACTTTGCTACTATTCCACCAGGAGTCTTCATGGAATAAAATATGTAAGATTATTTAGGGTTAGAGTAAGTAGGCTAGTTAGTTTCCTTTATTTATTTTCCTATTTTGATTGTATATATTGTTTAATTTCTATTTGTTTTTTCTTTTTGTTTGGATGTGCTCCTTTTCTTTAATAAAGTCTTGTAGATAGTCCTTGTTTAAAATTTCCCTAGACTGCTTAAAATTCTAATATTTTAAAAATGAGGGAATGAACCCTATATAGGAGAACATAAGGATATAATATAGCATCATGTTATAATCTAGAGACTTTACAAGTACTCACATTTAAGTTAGTTGCCTCACAAGAATCCAAAACATTGCCTGAGACCAAAGCTCTTTTATGAGGAGAATCATGTATGTGGAAGGAGAGTTAACAAAAGGTTAAGGCATATGCATGCTTATAATTAAAACACATCATTATCTAAGATAAAGGTTTCAAATATAGGTGATTATCTGAAGGCCAAAACATTTGACCAAATACTTTAAACCTAGCTATCTTGGCTCCCGACCTTTGTTAAAAGACCTAAAAAAATTTTAAAAAAAAAACTCCATTAAGGCTATGGATGCCTAGATGGAAGTGGAAAAAGGCCATGAGTAGATATAAAGGCATCTCTATTGGGGATATGGATGCTTGGTTGGTAGTAGCGAAATTCCCAATCCTTCTTTGAACTAAGAGTAACCATTCTTAATGAATATCTAAATATGCTCAAAGTTAGATGTAATGTCAAAAGGTATGAACGTAGATGTTGTTCCCTAAATTCTAATTATAGATAATAAGTGGAATCAAATCACACACATAACATGTTTATGCTTTGACATTAGAATTTTAATTATGCACATTTGAGGCTTGTTTCAACCTAGGACTAATCTAGGTAATGATAATTGGTCAAAAGAGATAAAGGACTTATGTGTTGGTCTAAACTAGAGTTTCTAGTTCTAATATATTTCTATGTTCCCCTTTTGAATCACCATTTATTGGGAAAAACATACCCCCATTTTTATACTTCTAAAAAATAAGGACCTTTGTAAATGTTTTAAAACTTTGTATCTTGGATTGGCTTTGAAGAGGTTATTCATAAAATTTGAAAATTGTCCACTTGAAAAGGGAATGAATCCCTGCATGCTTAATTTTGATTATGATTTCTAGATGAACCTTAATAATAGTTATCTTTGCATGATGAAATTTAGGTTCCATGGAGAAAGTTATGGTTCCCTTTTAAAAAACCCTATGATTTAAATTCAAAAAATGGTGGGAAAAAACTTAATAGGAAATTGGATTTCTTTTTTTGAAAAACCCTGAGTCTAATTTTATATTAAGGTTTGATTATGTTTTTAACATGGCCAAATTTTAATATAAAATCAAATTTAGGACCCTTTTATTTCTCATCCCCCATTTTTTTATTAGCCTCCTAACCTCATCTAATTGTTAAGTCTGTAAGCCCCTTTCGTTCAGGACTAAATCTTTTATTAATGTTTAACCAAGGTTCTAATCTTAAATGTCTTCATGTTTATTTAACATAAATAATGACTTGAGATCAAAACCTTAGTCTAAAATGCTATACATATTGGGCCCTAACTTAAAGATTTGACTTGAATGTAGATCTAATGACTCTCGCTTCCCTAGAGATTGAATCTAATAGAATTAGATCACCCAGGATAAACTACGCATCAACTCTGCTTACTATGAAAAAGTTCCTATGGGATTTAACTTAATAGCTTCGCTCCCATAATTTGACACTTGTGAATAAATATCTAACGTAAACATGACCATCAATTTGAACCTCATCCAAACTTTTATCTAAGTCCAAAATGGGGCCACCTTAATGTTTTGATCTTAGGCTTAACATACTAAACTTTAGCTTTAAGTTCATCATTTTTATTAGCAATGTTAACTTAATACTAATTATTTGACTTAAGCCTATATGTAACTAAATGGACTGACTTAAAATTTATACATTTATATAGATCTAATGATCATTGTTCACCTAGAGATCTGATCTAATAACATGAAGACAAAGGGGCTCCCCTATGTTCAAATCTAATTAGCTTTGACCTCTCAGATTAGGATCATTATTCCTCACTACATCATTGATCTTAATCCAATGGACCATATCAACTCAAAAATCTTAAGAGTTCCAAATAATGTGACACATGGTGCTTCATCATTCAACCAAAGGAATTTCATAGGCTTAAATTTGACAATCTCACTCCTATCATTTGATGTTTGTGAAGATCTATTTGACATTAGCGAGGACATCAAACTGAACCTCAACCAATATTTTAGCCAATAAAAGGGGGCATTTTTTATAAACTCTCTAAAAATATTGTTAGCATATTAACGTAGCAAACTTATCATAAAGAATTTTAACTTGAGTTTATTAGTGTTTATCAACATAAATAAACCTTAGTAATTTATTTTAGACCTAAAGTTTTACTAAGGCCTCTAGACTAACTTAAATGTGTGCTTTTCACATGATGCAATAGGATGCTAGGTCCTAATATAATGGAGTGAAGATAAAAGACTTGATTTCAAAACCAATGGATATTTTTCAAAGTAATTTTCATGGGGGTGCCACAAAAACAAGCTTAAGAAGGCCATGTAAGCACTAAATGAAAAATCTAAAGATTTGACATGCCCCAAAAAATATAATTTGCACAAGTGAGGCTATCCATAAGATCTAAGGCATGAATGAATTTATGAATTCCACCACCTTCACCATTAAAGCTCTAAGAAACCCTAGTAGAACAACATAAAGCCCTAATTCTTAATTTTTGAGACATAATTGCATTAAACAATATAAAATTTCATCTTGAGAAAAGAAAATCTAGTCATACACCTAAGGCAATTAAGTAATCATGGTAACATCTAGTCAATAATGGAAAGAAGAGGAATAATTGTATTTATCTATGGATAATGAGGGAAGACATTTTGGGGACACAAAATTGGACATTAGGGCACACTACAATGGAATGAAGAACTAGGTAGAGATCTTATTTACTATCAAGTAAATTTAGCCTTTCACTTCCAATGAACAAACGATCATAGTAACTAAGAGTAAATTTGATTTCTTGGTTCCAATTCAGATGTCTAGGCTTTATTGAGTAGCTACATAACTAGAGATACTCCATTACATAGATATCCTTGCACTAATGTTTGTCAATTGTAGAATTGATGGTGATTGAATAGTTAGGGAGGGTGTGTTAAAATAAATAGCATACATTTCCCTTGTATATTTTTAGGGATACTATAAATTTCTTAAGACTCATATAGACCTCCCAACCATCAAGGAGTGGACAACCAAGCATAATTTGGACACTATTCTAAGACAATAGTTAAACTAGGGAACCCATACATCTAGTAGCCATGATGGGAAGATACCTATTATACAATTTATGGAAATCATTAAGATCATCATGACCCTACTAAATAGAGCTTCAGGGGTAGCCACCACAACCTATTTGACCCTAAATGGGTTTCCTACATATATTTCATGGTGGAAGAGAAGCTAACTCCACCTATTAAAGAACTGACTAGCATCCACTTGGGAAGACAATTTTATGGCATAAAATGGAAGAGAAACTAATAATTCACCATGATGTCCTATTTTTTAGACTTATTGATGGCCTCCAAACATATTCTTGATATCAATCATTGGTCCTCTCATATCAATATTACCATATCCCATCATTATTCAAAATTACATATCTTTAAATACAAGTGTCACATGTAATTCATTTCTGATTATATATATCCTAATTTGGTTAAGAATATCATAGGGAAACCCATGCCCATATCAACCCCCTCATCAAGAAATATATAGAGCCCTTGGGTGACATATGGTATTACCTATATTGCATTGTCATCAGGATGGAAGGATTCATGACTTAGCCATATAGATTTCTAGTCTATGTCCCTATCAAATTGACTGAACAAGAAAATGCTTCCCAAATCCTCTAAAGGATTGACAATGTATATAGAGAGAAGAGGAAAGGCGTTTTTCATATTTTTCCATTCTTGATTAGAAAAACCATAATCCATGGGTGGAAATAGTTAGAAGTTATGTCTAGATGTAGAGATGCCTTTTATTTTAAAAGGATGACCTCAAAGAATAAGACCCAAATAAAAAAATTGTCCTCCATCTACAATCCAAGAAAATAACCAAGGTGGCCTATGAGTATAGGGTTAGACCATATGACCATCTATACACTAAGGCTATAAATTTTGAGGAAGTAATATCCAAGTATAGGTAATGTGGATTCAAACTTGAACATAGATTGTTAAGAGAGGAGAAGACAATTGGAGAAATCTGATAGATGAACTCATTGAAATATCATCTATTGCCTTCCACCTCAAGTGCACCTTCAATACTACCAAAATATAAAGTGCTCCAAATTTAAGGAACTAGTGAGAGGAAATTGTAAAAAATGCCAAGAGAATGTCCTTCATCATCAATTCTACCTCTAAGACCACCTTCTCTAGTAGAGCACATTGATATCATTGCCCTAGAACCATATGAAATAGTTGAGGGACTATTCAAAGAGCTTACAGAGACCTATGGGTTAGATCAGGAAGATGAGTGAATTGAGGAAGCCATAGTTGATTTGGCACAAGATGAAGAACCTTAGGTAGGTCAAATTTGAAAGGGGAAGTAAATAGCTTTAGATTTAGTCCATATCTCACAAAAGAAAAGGGAAGTAGAGATGGCCCTTGTTCCTAGGTCTTCCAAAAGGCCAAAAGTGACATGGACCCATCTTACCAATGAGTTTAACTTATTTAGTGATGAGCTCCACATACATGACCTATCATCCTTGATTGGTTCATATATGGAAAGCTCCAAAATATTCCATCCTAGTCACATTCATAGGAACTTACTAGCACTACAAGTATTGGCACCCATGATGATATCAAACCTTGGATAAGAGAGCTCATGAAGGAGTAGAAAGAACAGAGGATTTTTGTCGTAACTAAAGAGAGTGGAAAAATAATGAAGGATCCTAGAGAATCAAGTGGTACTGGGATTGAGATTTAATGGTAGGACTCCAAAGACCAGACAATAGAATTGATCAATGTGCATACTACAAAATAGGTCTAAGACATGAAAATCATTAAATTGGGATATTTTAACATCTTCTTTGGAGTCATAATAGGTAAAATATAGGACCTAATCACTTGGTATACTAGTGTCAAAATTTTCATGGAGGACAAGGACTTGATAGATAGAATTGAGAAGTTCTTAGAGACCTTGTTGGCAAACCCCTCTCAACCCACTACCACAAGCCTGATAGATGATGAAGAATTCAAGAAAAGGGTTAATGTCTTCATCCAAATATCAAAGAGAACCAAGGCCAGTCTATCAAGGAAAATCAAAAGGTCCTTGCCATCATCCTTACCTTAGGAAGGTAGTTTTTAGAGACACAATGCATCCAAAAACTCATGGTTAAAAGTGACAAAGAATTTAGTACATTAGCAGATCAAGAAGAGGATTATTTGATGAAACCTATGGTTGATTTTGAGGTGATTAATGAAAAACACACTCGGGTAAATTACATTCTCAAGCAAAGATAACCAAAAGGAACCACAAATGTAATATGAAACTAATATTATTTTGTAATGCATATATGCTAGTTTGTTAGCATATATTAGTTATATTTGTCAAATTTGACATAGGAGGTCATGTGTATTATAATATTTGTATAAAGGATAGCTATCCCTATATTACATACAAATGTTTCAAGAGGTTAACTAGTGCATCTATTTTATATATAAATAGGTAGGGGTTACCATTTTATAAAGGGAGGGACTCTGAGAAATTGTATACAAAAAAACATTTTAATACAACTAAGGAATTCTAAAAGGATTGTCTAAATAGTGTGTTAAAAGCTAATGTTATCTTTAAATTGCATGTTAATGTCTTATATTTGAATGGTTCATTTCATTTTGAGCTACATTTTATATCATAAGGTTATAAATTTATGTTATGCTAGATTAGCTAAAAGATCTTAGGTATACTTCATTTCATTTGCTCTAGTTTTGGATGTGCTCATGTTATTCATGTTATAGTAGTGAACTCTTTAAAGAAATATAGTTCTTATGATTTATATATTGACTTTGGTGCTTGCCTAGTTTATGATCGAATATAGGTTCATATTATTTTACATCATAAATTGGTTCATGTATGGTCAAACCAATCAGAACCTCGTCATGATATTTGATATGGAAGCCTACAATCATGTTTTCTTTTTTGCCTTACCCTCATTTTCATATTTTCTTTATCAAAGCTCACTTTAGTTTAATATCATCATTAATATCCACTTAGGTTAGTTTGTGGATCATAAATATCACAAATTATCAAATATATAAGACACTAGTGACTCTTAACCACCAAATTAAACAAATATTGTTGGCAACTCTCACATTCTGCTTTCATTCCAACATAGACATCCTAAATTATCACAAACTACAACTCATGCCCTAGATCTTTAGGATACTAAAATGAGAAGTATTCATAAACACTATGAGCACCTATGAGGTAGTTAGAAGCATAAACATAGCCTAAAGAGATCCTTAATACATGCACTAAATAACTACAAACCAGATCCATTGAGTGTTTGATCAAATGGAAGAACCTACATTTTAAAGATGCAACATGGGAGGATGAAGCATTCCAGTAGTAACATCCTTTTTATATTCAATGTTGAGGACAATATTTTTTTAAATGGGAGGGAAATATTATCTCTTTAACCTATAGTTTGTCTAGGTATATGTGTGGTTGAATTATGGCTTACACACTTTTATATTATTTTGTTGCATTTCTTGATGTTCTTTATTTGGTCAAACTATAGAATAACCATGGATAAGTAGAGTATATATAGGAGGTAGTGGTTATTATTTTAGAATCATATTGTGAATTTTATTCTTATTTAATTATTATGTATTTTACCCCCTCAAAGTGGCTCAGTCATAATATTCAAGTATTATGCTCTTTTTCCAATTATTATTGTGTATTTGCTTATTTTATTCTTAATTATACAATATATAATTTTATTGTGAATCATCTAAATAATTTCATTAAAATTTTCTTCTTAATCAATAATCCATTCATAATCCACCTCTAAATATAATTCAATGATAAGTATCATATCATATATATAATCGCAATCAAAGGGTGTCTGGTAGAATAACTAATAGGGTACCCATTCAGACATATTCCAATTCAAATCCACTTGTTTACTTAAAACAACTAAATAAACCATTAAATACCCCAAAAAAATCTCATACCCTTTAGGACTTATAGGAGGTGAAAATTGTAATTGCATAACTCCAATAAGAAAATCAAGGTAAAAATTACATATTTTATGAGATATGCCCTATCCATTCAACATGAGTTTCCTTCAAGTACATTTCCCCTTTCACTTTGAGATGGCTAAATTTGATAAATATAAATATAAACATGATTTAAGATATCATCTATAGGCATTCTTTATTTCATGTCAGGAAGTAGCCTACAATAATATCTACTTGCTTCACTTATTTCCATGTAGTCTAGGTGGACAAGCCTTGGAATGGTTCCTTCACTTTCTAAAAGGATCAATCACAACTTTTGATGAGCTATAAAAAAATTCAAGCATTTATCATATATCATGGAGCATGAATTAACCATGATTGATTTTTATAATTCCAAATAGAGGGGTGTAGAAATCATTTTCTAAATTTATATAATGATGGAGAACCTTGACCAACTAATTTCCACTCACCTTTATAGACAAGTAATTATCAAGAATATATATATACACATAATATTTTAAAAATATATCACTTGTTGATGTTTTCTCTCTTGCATTAACCCATTGAGTCTCAATATTTCTAAGTGCACACCTTAAAGGGTACACTAAGAAAGGGGTGTGTAGATCATTGGACCTTCATAGGATTGTTGTCTCTTATACCACTACTTGCTATCTATACAACCATATCATATGTATTTCCCTAAGCCTTTTTTACTCTTTTACACACTCCTCTAAATAATTCACCACCTTACTTATCCCCTCCCTAAGCTTGAAACCCTTTTTTATAGTTTAAAATTTTTTTAAAGCATGTTATAAATCTAGGTTTCCATTGGCCAACCTAGACTAGGACCTAACTTACTTTTATCAAATAATGATACAAATTTGAATTGGGTTGATCATATCAGCTAAATATTTAGAAATGTTTACAGTTAGATTTAACTATATATACACATCCATTTTTTTATTTATAAATAAGAAGAGAAGAAGAATATTATATTATACATTTGATTATCCACCATTCTACTTGAGGATCATTGCTTAAGATTTCAATACTTTATTTGGAGATACAAATCTTGTCTTTTGGATACATAGAGAAGTTGTGTATCCTAGATCTACCTTATCCTTATTATCTTTATATACCACAACAACCTCTTGTGAATCACCATGACTAAGGGAGAGATTGAGGCTCAGTGGGTTCATATTCAAAGGTAAGTATTCCCAACTTTATTACTCCTTTGTAAGAGTAGATATATTTACATTTGTAATTCTCTCCCATGCATTAGTATTTACTATACATTAACATGAGTATAAATCTTATATGCATATTTAATTTTTATGTTTATTACCCTCACTTTGTGCCACAAGATTTACTAATCACTAGATTATATTTTACTTTACTTTTCATTTACTTAGTGAATATGAAAACATAGGACCTAAATAGGGTTATTACATTATGTTTCTTGACTAGAGGCTTTAAAACCCTCTCTAGTGATGTTATTGTGGTAAGATATCCCTTGGTTAAGTCTATCAAATCCATCTTAGTCATGACCAAAAATATCTAATATACCAAAAGTTAGAAGTATAAGAAGGTTTATCCTTTTTGAGTTAGGATTGATTAATAGGTCAACTGCATTTTCCTTTGTATACATTCTAGTGAGACCGAAGTGAATCAAACCCTTGTAGGTTTTATTTTATGAATTAATTTTATCATCATATTATATATTTTTATTTTTGTAGTAATATATGGAACCTTTTAGTATATATATAATAGTTTGTACATAGGTTTAACACATACTTTCCCTAAAATGACTACATTCTATCTGTGTAGGTATTTTCCAAATATAGGTGACTGGATCAATA
Organism: Torreya grandis; assembly: GCA_037957365.1. NCBI lineage: Eukaryota > Viridiplantae > Streptophyta > Pinopsida > Cupressales > Taxaceae > Torreya > Torreya grandis. The sequence continues at coordinate 600,185 of JARHVA010004212.1, forward strand.
ATCTTGGCATAGTATTATTCTTCAATTAAAAGATTACATACATATTCAAACCAGTCAAATCTATTTTTAGTTCTTATTTTTTAACATATAGGTTTAAAAACATATTCGAGCTAGTTGACTATGTTCACAATTTTTTTTTAGCATATAGTTTTTACAAACTTTATTGAGTTAGTCAACTCTATTAGAAAAATATTTAAATTAGAACTTGAGCATCACAACATAAAAATTTTCAATCTAAGAATCTTCAATCCCACTAAGGTGGATTCTTTATTTTTATTTCATTTCAATATTTCATTTTTAGTATTGCTTTTCACAAGTTTACACTCTATAAAATTGCATCCCTATAGCCAACTAGGTTCACTATCTTGACACAATTATATATCGTATATTATATCTAAAATACATAATTGACTTGTTTAACTATGTTATTCAAAATATTATATCTAAAGAATAGTAGCGACCCTATCGACTCTATTATACATTATTTGCATATCACTTGAACTGACTTTGTACTCTTCACAGTCAATATAATTAACCTATTTTTACTAATAATTAGTTCACTTTTTATTTTATTTGTTTACATGTTTAGAGTAATAAACATAAATTAATTAGGTAGTTTTTCAACTTATCAATTTAGTCACACTATTTTTCTCTTATACACACACTTCCAAATCACTTTACACAAAAAAAAATATTAAGCATTTGCTTCCTAAGGCCTACCTACTTGAATTTCATTACCAAGTGGGAAGTTGACTTGGTTTTTTATCCAAGTATAAGGATGTGGTTGATGGTATATATAGGAAAAGTAACCAACACCCTTATCACTATGGGATTGTGAAGTGAGGGGGTAGGCCCCAATACTAAGCCAATACCATTGCTAATACATATCCCTTTTAGCCTAAACTTCCTAAAATACCATAGATTGTGTTTTAGTTCCTTCTTATAGAAAACATCCCATCACATTAATTTTAAAATTTATTATATATTAAAAACACTAAGGATTGATCAATTAGTTATCATTTACTTTCAATTTTATTATTTTCTCTTTGATCATTATATTTTGTATTGCAACACTTACATTATCCAATGTTAGTGTAAGGTTTGTGTTCCATGTTCCAATTGGATCAATCACATTGATCCAATTACTTGTGTGATTCATTTCATTTTTCTAGGTAATATCTTGCAAAAAAATTATCTATTTTAGAACAATATCACCCCTATTGGCATAGTCTCTTAAATACTATTCATCTTGTTTACCTTTAGTACACAATGCTCTGTCTGATTGTGTATCTTTATCTTCTTCTTATGTTTCCTATCTAGCAATACATAGTTGACATGTATGAATTTTTCCTCTTATTTTTTTATTTTATCTCATGTATATTAGTATAAAATAGACTTATAAGATTATGTCCTCTTATCTATGTTGTTTCCTATTTCACAAAACACTATCAATCTATTTGATTATGTATCATATCAAATGGTTCTTAATTCTATAAATTTTTATCTTCTTTTTCTCATCAATTTCCTATTTGAGAATAATACAAAGTTGAATCTAAAAAACATGATGACTCTTACCGATCCTAATAGGTTTCTAAAGAAATAACTTATGGCTTCCACTTTGGATGAAATCAATGTTCATATTGCCACTTGCACTACCAATTATGGGAATCCTCATCATTCATAATCCTTTGTTATCATTCAAATATGAGTGTGAGTTAGAGTACACACCTGGAATTTTCTATTTATTAATGAATTCACTCAACATAGAGGAAATGACCCTTCAACCATTTAAAACATTATGATCAGCCCTCAAGTATAAGAACCTCTTTCAGCCTCCCCCTACCTTCTCTCATATATTTGAAGGAGAAAATTTATTTTATTTTCAACATTTTCATTATATTTTATCTCCTTCATACACCATGAATTCTTTAACATCAATGCTAAGTATATCCACTAAAATGGTAGGTTCAAACTCTAGTGGGCCTTTTCTAAAAACCTTCTCCTTAATCAACTAATGCATCTTCTAATACCAATAATAATCATGATACTAGTGAATCTTTTACTAGAAATTTTAATCATAATAATATTGATTCCTTTTTTACCAATTCTTCTCATGCACTAGTGTGGCACATACTACTACTCAATGTGAAACTCAAGCCACCCCTAAAAATACCAATGCGTCATATGCTGCACACACTAGTCAAAATACTAACGACACTCACAAATATTTATTACAAACACTCAATCAAACTAATAATTTTAAAAATAATATAAATAAAATGATGCAAATTCAAAACCATCTCTTTAACCTTCAAAATCAACCCAAACGTATTTAATGGTGACTAAAATATAAATTCCCTCCCCCCTACATACCCCCTTAGGTATTCCCATGGTAATATTACTCCTCAACCACACATAATTAATAAAATGATCAATCATCTACAAAATTAACCTATTATACCTAAAATTGCTAATATAGGAATAGGAGGTATCACACCTACCATAACCTACAATAGGTCTACCAATCCCACATTGCACTTAAACACATTTGGTAACCTTTATAAAGATTGGGTCAAACTTAATACATTTGATTCTACCAAGATATTACTTAAAAAACTCTTAGGAGATATTTTATATTGGTATAATCAACTCAAAACCCATTCTATCACTAGATTGGAATACTTAGTTAACTCACTAGTTCAAGAATTTCCAACTAGTGATCTTCCTAAGAATAACATAGCTCACTTCATCAATTATAAATAACTTGAAACTAAAACAACATAATATTTCATCAAAATATGTAATAAATTATCTAAAATTTTTGAGAATAATATTGTTGGTGATAAACTTTTCCACCTATTCACTAATGATCTCTACCCCAAGTTATAATATCAGGCTAAGACTCTATCCAAGAACTTTGGAAGAATCCCTTGACTGAGCTAAGAAAAAATATTTTCTCATGTGCCAATTTGAACCATCTCAACCTAAAACTCGCATGATCATTAAAAAAAATTCATGCTATTAATTATGGCATTACTGATAACTATGACACTATTCATAATATTCAAGCCATCACTCCAAAAAATGCAATGGAGTATGTTCCCCCTCTAAACAACATTACTAATCATACATATTATCAAATAAGAAACATTAATGTACTCAAACCCTTATAATTAGTTGATCTTCAAAAGAATCATCCAAGGCCTCTACCTTGAGATTTTGATCCCACTCATCTAATGAAATTATGGTATGATCTAAACATTTTTTTTAATTTCATGCAAGTTGGGGCCAATCTCTCGAGACTTGTAGACAACTAAATAATCTATCTATGAATTTTATTCTTATCCCAAACTTTAATCATGAATAACTCATTCAAAAACCACAAAAATCATATTACGTAGCTTTTAAATCCAATGAAATGTAAAACAAAAATCAATCTTTAAATCAAGCTAATGTTCATCTTTCTATACACAAAGATCCTCTTCCTAATCATCAAAATAACATCAACAAGCCTACTCCATCTACAAATAATTTTTAAAGTATTATATACCTCATTAATAATGAATAAAATGTGGTAAATGTGACTAACAATTGAAGATTAGTTATTTTTATTGACTCTAATCCAACACCAATGCACCAACCCTCTCAAAGATTCTATGTCATTCAATATATTTCCCCATCTCATCTCATGGATCTAGGTTAATAGGACCTTATAAAATTCCAAGAACCACTTTCAAAAACTCAATTGGATCATACCTATCATAATATCTTTACTATTCCTCTAACATATACACATATATACAACATTCCCCAGCCTTCTAAAAGTATTATTCAACCCAACCACAAGAAATACCTCAATAAACCATCCCACCACCTAATGATAATCAAAATATTTATACTCAACGTATATAAACTACATCTTACCAATTCAATTTTAATTACACTTCTAACCCTCCTTCACAAGAGATCTTATAACATTATGCACCTATATCTAGAAATCCCCTCATGGGTTATGAAGAATGGGACCAATTTTATAAATTTATCATCTCCCATCTTAAATACCTTTCCTTGAATTAATGCAAAATTCCCCCTATCATCAAAATCTTCTAATGCAATTATTTTTTTAAATGAACATCCTTCATCCTCTTCTAGTAGGATGCAAATATACCTTATCTAGGTCTGAGGATTGCATCCTTAAACAATGCAAAGAGATGTCTATACATATTGATGAAATAATAGACACTTACCTTTCCCTTAAGTTTCTCATTACTTTCATGATTCCAAATGAGATTCTAATTCTTATAGAGGATCCTCCTCTATTCATTAACAGCCAAATCAATGATATCCAAGTTAAGCATTGCTTAATTGATAAGGGTTTATGTACTTTTGTTTCCTCCCTCAATTTCATTAAATATCTTGGACATTTTGAATGCAATATCAATTTCACACATAGTATATGTCAAGGCTACAATATAAGGAAAATGCCTCCTTTAGGTTGCATATGGTTTCTAATTACCATCTCTCTTGTCACCATCCACATGAAAGTGATGATCTTTAACTTTCTTCTCTCTTATAAAATCTTGTATGTTATATCTTCTACTCATCACATGAGGGATCTCACCTCATCTTCATTCTAATGCATTAAATTCCCCCAAAATTTTGTTATTTATAAGATTCAAGGAGACACTGACCCTTAGAATTTTAAATAATTTCAAAAACATGGTGTCTTTAAAATTACTACCCTTAAACCTTTACATAATATCCCATTTATGGAAACTCATCTCTTAAATTATCCTATCAATTCTACCCAAGGTTATAAGGGTCACCTTGAACTCATTAGGAATATACCACATAACCTCCTAGATTTCAATGATGATAAGTTGGATGAAATTAACCTCAAAATCAAAACTTTTGATCTATCCACTCATATCATCACCTAAAATCCTCCTTCTTTATAACCTCGATCCCATTAGCCTCTTATCAATGATATACTAATGGTCTTAACTAAGAGTAGAAATTATATTCATCATGTGACTTTTAATGATAAGGTCATACCTACATATACTATCAACCTATATACACCTGACTATGATGATGGTTATGCTTTAGATGACCCATTTTTAGGAGGATTTGTGGAAGCTATAAATTTTAAGATTTTTTGATATCATAATTATTTATTTTAATCTTTCCATTCATCTTATAACATTCTTTATTTCATAGTGCCTAATTCTAGTATTCTTCCTATTTTAAAGGGTAGAGATGGAGTGATTTAATGGTACATCTCTAGTTTTAGTAGATCCTCTTATAATCATGATCATGGATCATTCCATGACTGTTCCTTACCATTTTTCAAAATACCATGACCCTTCTAGTTTCCTTCCCTTATAAATGTTAACTATTTATCTTAAACCTTATATTCATATAGCCTCTCCTTTAGCTAAGTCTAGTCAGGTTCTTACTCCCACTCTACCATCAGTTGATCCTCATCTTATTTATGATCTTAATTTACCTTTAGTTAATACTAGTCTAGTTTTTAATTTATCCCCACCTTCCTTTGGCGATGACCCTCTTACTTTTTCATAGCTTAATCCCATGCCTACTTAATGGGCTGATAAACCTTATTGTGATATGTATAAATTTTTTGGTCATTGGACCAAAGATGGCTAGTTATATCATCCACCCCTAGCTTCTCCTTCTACCTCTTATATTAATATTCCCCCAAAGTCTAATAAAAATCATCATATTACTTTCATGGGATAGATAATCATTATTTCACCCATTTTAAAAATCTTCAAAAATATATTGACACATTTTATCCCACCTTTGCTCATCCCAAAGACAAGGCTATCCCTCTTCCTAAGTGTTTACCTGAGTATATCCCTAAATATCATGAGGTATATTGACTTTTGCACCAATGCAATACCCATCATATCGATCATTATTTTATTTTGTAGAAACACCTATGTGATCACTTTTTATTAATACTTTCACCAGTTATTCCTCCTTTCACAAGTCACCCACGTAAGAAAGATCCTCCTTTGCCCATGACACCTTTTTCCCCACACATGGTATCTTCCTTACCTAAGGTTATTTCCCCAGCCATGGATCCTTATCCACTAGTGGTGCTTTAATCTCATCCCATTCTTACCATTCCTATTCCAACACCTATTCCTCTCCTTGAGTATTTTTTCACAAGATCCCTCATAAGCATCATCCTTCAGCTATGCCCACATGTTTCATTAAGGAGATTTTAAGAGAGGTCTTTGTAGAGATTTCCATGAGGATTTATGAGACTTTGGATACCATAAGGATCTAGCTTCATAGAGATAATTTATATTTCATAGATAATATTTGTAGAAAAATTTTATCAATATTTATGAACATGGCATGGTGTTCTTTCACTTTTTTATTCATTATTATTTTATATTTGACATGTGATCCACTTTTATATATCTTAATACCATTTGGCTATGTGAAAAATTTGGTTTCACCTATATATTTCACATGGATATTTATATTATGCATTATGTGTTGTATATGGTTTCAATTACTTTTTCTTATAGATTCTTTTCATTCTTTCCATGATTATACAAATATGTCTATGAGTTATTATTTTTCATCAATTTCTCTTTTTTTATTATGATTTTTTACTACTATTTCTAAATTAAACCTAGATAATTATTATTTTGGATTGGTTATACAAAAATTAATCCACTTATTAATCTTTCCTTAAAATGTGATTAGCTAGTAAACAAGATATCTCATTGTACTCCTATGTTACTGATCTACTTTGGATCTCATTTTATTCATCTATATTCATTTCACATACTAAGCATACATACAATTGAAACTTGGATTAAAAATTGGTTCATATGTAAGTTTAAGTGTTTAGTCAGTGATATCTTTAGATACTTAGTTTCCTTTAAAATAAAGTTTAAAGCTCATTTATGTGTATCACTTATATTAATCATATTGGTTATTCTAAATCTGTATGGAGGAGGAATCATAAAATCCATAATTTTTTTATTAAAATCCAAATAATTTAAACAAAATGCAATGATACAGAAATAAAAATACAAATTCAAAAGTCAAATCACACTAAAATACATTATTCATGACACATCTCCTTTTTATAATCAAAATTAGAACTCCACAATTGGCTTCATGATAGATTCAAGGTCCATTGGGGTGTGGTAGGCTAGTATATTTATAAAGGAGAATAAAAAAATATTTTATTTATACCTACTTTCTCACATAAGTATCAAATCTTCACAGTAGATCGATGACTCTTTAAGAGGTCCTAAGGAATGGGGAAC